>CAUYUJ010003439.1:0-15000 GCA_963575745.1 Prorocentrum cordatum | reverse complement strand
CCAGGATGCACAAGAACACTCCCCGAACACGAGGAGCATCAGGGCACCCTCCCGAAGTGACCTCGATCGTATGCCTCGGTCCGACCGTGGCCCCCCTCTGGGGTGTTGGATGCGCATTCCGGGGACCTTCCAGGAGACACTCGCTCCACTCGTGCGCCGCAGCTGCGTCCAACGTCTGTCGATTTGAGTCTAACCTGAGTCGAGCCTGAGTCGAACCTGAATCGAACCTGCGTCGAACTCGACTCGAGCTCGACTCGAACTGGGGTCGAACAGATCCGTGAGGTGGGCCCGAGGAGGGTCCCCCAAACGAGCATCTGACCCAGGGTTTCCCACGTTTCCTGAGCGCCCGAACTGTCTGGGCGGAGCTCGAGTTAGGTCGGGCGTGTCCTCCTACAGGCGGCTTTTAGACGAAAAGTAAGGAAACAACCAGAAAGTGTTCAAACATAGTCGGAATAGTCCAGGTATCGTCCCCCGATTTTTTATGAATGTTTTTAAATATTCCTCCTGCAGAGGGGCACGCCCGACTGAAGTCAAACCCGAGGTCTCCCCCATTTCCTAAGCGCCCGAACTCTCTGAATCGAACTTGGCTCGAACTGGGGTCGAACAGATCCGTTAGGTGGGCCCGGAGAAGGTTCCCCAAACGAGCATCTAACCCAGGGTTGCCCCACGTTTCCTGAGCGCCCAACCTTTCTGGGCGGAGCTCGAGTAGTTAGGTCGGGCGTGTCCTCCTACATGCGGATTTTGGACGATAAATAGGAGAAGAGTCAGGAAGTACGCAATCATAATCAGAATAGTCTAGAAATCGACCCCAGACTATTTTTGCCTAGTCTTGAATATTCCTCCTGTAGTGGGGCACGTCCGACTGAAGTCTAGCCCGAGGTCTCGCCCTCTTCCTGAGAGCCCGAACTCTCTGAGTCGAACTTGACTCGAACTGGGGTCGAACAGATCCGTTAGGTGGGCCTGGGGAAGGTCCCCCAAAACGAGAATCTAACCCAGGGTTTCCCCCTTTTCGGGGGAACGAAAGGGGGGGATAGCAAAGGGTAGGGTCGAGAATCAGCTCATGTAGCTGATTTTCCCGGCGCCTGCCGGCGCCGGGAGGCGCCCATGCATCGAGGACTGGGCCCGGCGGCGGGGCCGAAACCGTCTGCATGCAGCAAATCATAGCAACCAGGGGCCTCCTGTTTGGACGCCCGACATGGGTACGGAACAAACTTCCTCGTACTGGACGTGGGAACCACGCTCTCGCCTGAGACTTCGTGGCAAAATGCGAAGACACGGCGATGCAATGCCCCGCCCGCTCGACCCGCCCCTAGGGTCCGCCCGCCCGGCCAGCCCGTAAGGGCCCGCACGCTTGTTAGGATCCTCTGACTCGACTGCTTGCACTACTCCACGCCCGCTTTGAATTTGGACGCCCGAAATGGGTACGGAACAAATGGGCACAATGCCCAACAACAAATGCCGTCCCCAACCACCAGCGGCCGCTGTTGGGCAGGCGGCCTTCTGTTTCAAATAGACAGCGAGTCCTGTTCAAAATGGAGAGGAACTTCTGTTGGGCATTGTACCCGTTCTTTCCGTACCCATTTCGTTCGTGCCGATCCTAGATGGGGTCCGAGTAGATGGGGTCGGAGGATAGCAACGATAACAACGATGGCAGCGATAACGACCAGAGGCCTCCTAGGTGGGGTCCGAGCAGATGGGGTCCGGTGGGGGCATTGTTTCGCGACAACAACGACGGCAACGATGGCATTAGGTCGGGCGTGTCCTCCTACAGGGGGATGTTGGACGAACTTAAAAAAACAGACTCAACAAATACGCCGAACAAGTTAGAACATGCGCAAACAATTCGGCCCCAGACAATATTTCGCCTATTGTTGAATATTCCTCCTATAGAGGGACAGGCCCGGCTTAACGATAGCAGCGATAGCAACTACGGGGGGGCATTGTTGCAAGCACTTCGAGCGCGAACGCGTGCATGCATACACTCTACGCCGACCAGACAGCGCCTGCACTGCGCCAGCGGCGCACCCAGGACCGCCCAGGGGAGCGCGATGATCTCCGCGCACCACTCCGCCCCACGGGGCGGGGTCCATGGGGGCATTGTATAATGAACCCTTGGATAAGGAATCCAGGGTCTGAAGGCCAGCGGAACTCCTATCGAGGCTCGGCCATGGACATCACCGCCGCCCTCGTCAGATAAGGAATCCTCCGGGGTCTGGCGCCTCGTGGGACTACTCCTGCAGCTTCTTGGGGCGAAAGGCTAGACTTTTCGGTTCGGGATCCCCCTCTTGGGGCCGTCTTGGGGCCCTCTTGGGCCGTCTTGGGCGCCTTTTGGGCCGTCTTGGCGCCCTCTTGGGCCGTTCTGGGGGCCTCTTGGGAGCCTCTTGGGCCGTCTTGGGGCGATCTTGGGGGCCTCTTGGACCGTCGTCAACGCCGTGAAAGCCGAAAAGCCTTCTATGCTAAAAATGTATATTTCCCATTGGAAATCACCGATTTTGGCCTCTTGGGGGCCCTCTTGGGGCGCCTCTTGGGGGCCTCTTGGGGCTTCTTGGGGGGCTCCTGGGGCCTCCTGGGAGCGTCTTGGGGCGATAGGCTCGACTTTTCGGTTCGTGGTTCCCCTCTTGGGGCCGTCTTGGGGCCCTCTTAGACCGGCTAGCGGCCATCTGAAGCTCTCCTGGGGCCGTCTTGGGGCCCTTGGGCCACTTCACCTGGAAACAATACGCAGAAACGGGCCATGGGAGCCGCCCGGGAGCCGCTTCACTCAAAAAAATAAAAAGGTAACGTGCCATTACCACCGCAACACCCGGGCCTCACCCCCCTCTGCACTCCCCCTAAGGAGGGCTTCGCCTCTGCTCAAAGTCACTCGCTCGTACCTCGCTCTTTGCGTCACCTGGGCCGGCACGGGGACGGAAAGCGCATTTACTTTCAGAGCGCGTGATGTCGCTGGCTTGCGCGTTCTTTCTCTCTGTCTCCCCGTCTGGAGGCTCTCTTGGGGTATCTTGGTGGCATATTTGGCGCCCTCTAGGACTATCTCGAAGCTGCAGGAGGCCTCTTTGAGGGGGAGCCAGGGCGTGTTGGTATCTTGGGAAGACACTAGAGCGCGATAAATCACGATTGAAGATTAGGACGATACTATTGATGATGATGACGACGACATGCTGTCTCTTGGGAACATCTTGGGCGTCTCCCAGGCCCTCCTTTGGCTGTCTTGTGGCTTTCATGGACCCTCTTGGGGCCCTTCTGGGTCGTCCTCAGGCTCTCTTGGGATCCTCTCGGGCCGTCATGGCACAATCTCGGGGGGCTCTGGAGCTGTATCGGGCCGTTCTTGCCCGAAAAGGCGAGCTGGAAAACCTTCATAAACCTCAAGGCAACCATGGTTGATTCGTCCTCCAGCACTTTCGGGGGTTCTCTCGGGTGCCGCTTGGGGTGTCTTGAAGGCCTCTAGGGCTGTGCTGAGACCATCTTAGGCTATCTTGAATCGCTCTTGTGCCGTCTTCGGTCCCGTCCGGGCCTCTCTCACGCCGTCTTGGAGGTGCCTTAATCTGGCGAGGAGCTTATGCAGGTAGGGCGGGGCCAAGGGCGCCCCCCGGCCGGCGAAAGCCCTACTTTCGTTTTTTTCCCCCGCTTAGACCGCCCATCGGTGCTCGGGGGGGGGGGGTCTTGGAGACCTCTTGAGCCGTATTGAGGCCGTCGTGGGCTATCTGGATCGCTCTTGGGCAGTCTTCGGGCCCGTCTGGGCCTCTCTACGCCGTTTTGGAGGCCGTTGAAGCCGTCTGCATACGTGCAGATGTTCGAACACGTCCAAGAGGGGCGGCGCAAATCATGGCTGGCGGCATGTGCGCGGCCCAAGGGGGAGCCAGGGACGTAATGAAATAAGAAGAGGCGCCATGAAAGCTGAGGAAACATCATGGCCCACGCCATGATATTCCCCCCTCCCTAGCCGCCATCACCCCCTCTTTGCCACCCCCGACATTCCCTCCGAAGCCTATCCCCCCCCGCTCCCCGAACGTTCCCCGCATCGCCGCGGCCGCCACGGCCGCCGCGAGAGGGGTCCGCGGCGGGGCCGCCGCGCTGTGGAGCGCGAGGCGGCGGCCACAGAGGAACAACAAGACGACACGCACACACGGTGGGGGCCCATGCCAAGAAGCACCCTGCTTGCCTGCAGGGTGCCCTGGGCTTCTTGGGTTTCGATGGTTCTGCGGTGGAGGGCGTGCAGTTCCCACACCAAAAAATCGATGGACGTCTTCGAATCTCGAGGTTGGGCTTCTTTTGTGGAAGGCTGCTTGCGGTCGGGCCCCTACCGTAAACCTTCGCTGGTCCACGCGGACTTCCTGGATCCGTGCCGGCCTCCCCTCCCTGGTGCGCGGAGCCCGCCAAGGGGGCGGCGCCCGGGGGGCCCCAGCCCGGCTCCAAGAAATCCGCGCGGAGCGCCCACCGTCTCCTGTTCTCCGAGGGAGCCAGCGGCGGCCGCTCACGTGGCGAGCACCGCCGCGCCTGCCGCCAGCAGCCGCGCCCCCAGGAGGCCGAGGCGGCGCCGCCAGCAGCCCCGCCGTCGCGGCCCGGACCCCCAGGCAGCGGAGGCCGCGGCGCCGGCGGCGGCCCCGAGGGCGCAGATCGGCGGCTCAAAAGATGGGGCCCTCAGGGATGGGGCCCCAGGGACGGGGGTGGGCCGCACAGTAACTAACATATGTTCTCCGTGGAGGCGCGCGCCCGACCCCAACATGTAGTATACCCATCTTGTAGTATATCGTTTCGCCAGCGGTGTGGCCAGAAAACGCCAGCCACGACGCATATTGGGGTGACGCCGACCCCAGGGAGCTTCGGCTTGGGAGCCCTCAAGCAGCGCATCTTCGGCTTGGCCTCAAGCAGCGGAGCTTCGGCTTGGGAGCCCTGTCCTCTCGGACAAAAACGGATCCCGGCTGACACCCGCACCGCGTGAGGCCCCCTCGCTCTGGGCGAGTGGCCTCGCGCGGCGGAGCCTCGGCCTGGGAGCCCTCGAGGGCCCTCCTCCTCCTCCTCCTGCTCCTCCTCTTGCTCTCCTCCTCCTCTCCTCCTCCTTCCTCCTCCTCCTCTCCTCCTCCTCCTCTTCTCTTTCCTCCTCCTCCTCCTCCTCCTCCCATCCTCCATCCTCCTCCTCCTCCTCCATCCTCCATCCTCCATCCTCCATCCTCCATCCTCCATCCTCCATCCTCCTCCTCTTCCTCCTCCTCCTCCTCCTCCTCCTCCTCCTCTCCCACCTTTGGGCCGCCGAGCAGAGGCGCGCTGCGCCCCGGCCGAGGGCGAGCGCGTGCCAGGCCGCCCACGCGGCGACGGCCAGCAAGCAACGCCGCTCCAGCCATCGCAGCGGGCAGCCACGCCCGCACAGCGCCGCGGCCGCGAGCGCGGCCGCGCAGGCCAGCGAGCCTCGAGAGGCCCAGGGGGGCGCAAGTGCAAAGACACACATCTTGAGCAGGGGCCGACCGTTGCGACCCTTTGGCCATCATAGAAGGGGGAGGAGGGGACAGAGACGGAGCCCCCCTCAGAACGGCGGGTGCCCTCCGTGCGTTGCGGGGCCCCCTCCCCCAAGGGCCCCGCGGGCCGCGGGGAGGGCGGATCTCGATTCCACAAATGATTGATGTACTTAGTCGGTGCGGCCCCACGGGCGAGGATCACATCCCGGCATTCTTATAGTCCTACCACGACATGTTCTTAGAACCCCCCAAATTGTCCAAGAACAAAGCAGTGCCCTCAGAGCATAAACCCGATCTGCTGAAACAAGACGGTCTCAGCCAGAAGTGTTCTACGAACATTTTGTGCAGACCACAAAAAGGTTCTTAGAACATTATTTGGTGGGCCTATAGGCGTGCCAAGAAGCGTCGCAACTGCTTGAACATCTCAGGATCCCCACTCGACTCGCTGTGACATTGTATACATGCGTATCTCGGGTTTTCCTCCCCCCTCCTCCATTGACCACCACCCTCCTGCCCCCCTTGCTATATAACTTGGCAATCCAGGGGTTGGGACCCCGGATCCGCGGCTCCAGGGGGGCCCTGGACGCCCCCGCAGAAGGCCTCCCACTCTTTCCATAGCTCTTGGACCACCCTGCTGGGCATAGGCAACGGGCTCACATCGGTCACGGGGGCGCCCGAACGGCGCCCCGAAGGCCCTGACAGGCGCCAGGCACCCAACAGACACCCGAGCACAACCCAAGAAAGACATCCAAGAGGCATTTGAAATGGAACAAGCATGGACCTCGAATTGGTTGTCGTGTGATGTTGATAATGCTCTGCTCTTCGGTCTTCTGGGCGTCCGAGACCGCCCAGGAGACCAGAACATCGCCCCAGAACTACCCAAAAAGCAATCCAAGAGCGCCCAGAGACGGCCCAAGAGGGTCCCAAGATGGCCCGTAGAGAGAGAGCACCATGACGGCCCCAAGATGCTCCCCGAAGCATTTCAAATTGCAGCCTGGTCGTTCAGATGGACCACTGCGGTTGGAAGCTTCAGATGGACCACTGCGGTTGGAAGCAGGGTTGCCCGAGGAAGCCCCCAGAGGCCCCCAGAATGCGCCCAGGAGACCTTCAGAAGGCTCCAAGAAGGCCAGAACAACTTTCGTGAGGCCTCCGAGAGGCTCTCCAGGTAGGAGCCTCCGCAAGAAGAATTGGGGAGGACGGGGAAGGATTCGCAGGGCCGGGCGAGGATGATTGACAAGCGCGTTGCACGACTCGCAAAATTACTACTCGCAAGTGGCCCGGATCCGCCGCGGGAGATCTACGATACCTTACACCAGGGAAGACCTGTGTTTTTTTCGGACGTTTGCAAGTAGACGTTTGCAAGTAGGCACTTTGCGAGTAGTAGAACGCGCTCGGTGAGATGAAGAAGACTTCGCAGGGTAGGGCGAGACTGAGGAGTGGTGCTGGATAACATGTTCGCGTCGACGATGCCGGACACGACCGCAATGAGGTATCGCTAAGTGTCGAGATCACCTTCATGCCCTTTCGCATGTGTGCCACACTTCAAGATCAAGGTGCACGGCGCGAAGCGCCAATGCAGCCTTGTATGCATGTATGTATGCATGCATGCATGCATGTATGTATGCATGCATGCATGTATGTATGTATGTATGTATGTATGTATGTATGTATGTATGTATGTATGTATGTATGTATGTATGTATGTATTTATTTATGTATGTATGTATGTATGCATGCATGCATGCATGTACGTACATAGGTATTTACGTATGCATGTATACATGCTTGCACGTTTGCGCGTAATATAAATACCTGGTGCCCTACACATTCGTACATACATATACACATGTATGCGTGCGTATGTCTGTCTGCCTGTCTGTCTGTCTGTCTGTCTGTATGTGTGTATATGTGTATATTCGACATGTGCGAATATATATATATATATATATATATATATATATATGTAGTCATGAGAACCAGCGCTTAGTGAACAATTTCGTATTCGGAGTTTCGACATTGGGCGGAAGGGGGGGGGGTCTGGCTCTGGACCTCAGCTTCATGCGACTGTCTGCAACAGGGCGTCCTAGGGTGGGAGACACACCACCTGCTCGAAGCAGGCGCCACAAACAGCCAAGATCTACTCCACAAAGAGGGGGGAGTGGGGGGAGGGGAGCGAGGGCCCGCGACGATCGTCAAAACAATCAATGCAGAACGATCACTTCTTGCGAAGGCCCTGCGGCCAGCGCCGCCGGCCCTGACTGGCAACGACGACGACGACGACAACGCCAGCGACGACGGCGACGGCGATGCGATGGCGACGGCGACGGCGACGGCGACGGCGACGACGACGACGACGACGACGACGACAACGACGACGGCAGCGCCGACGACGGCGACGGCGACGCCGACGACGACGACGACCCCCCCCCCGGAGCGCCCAGGGGCGCACGCCGCAGCGCCAGCAGCGCCAGCGCGGCGCCCAGCGCCAGCGGCCCGGCGAGCAGGGCGGGGCGCAGCGGCGGCGTCGGCTCCTCCTCGGCCGCGCCCTCTCGAGGAAGACAAACCAAGCCTCCTCTTCCCCCTCCTCCTCCCCCTCCTCCCCCTCCTCACCCTCCTCCTCCTCCCTCCTCCTCCTCCTCCTCCTCCTCCTCCTCCTCCTCCTCCTCCTCCTAGTCATACATATGTTAGCGTGCGCCCGCTCCTCGTCGGCCCCCTGCGCCTCCCGCGCCGTGAGCACCATCGCGGCCACGGCCAGCCGCCAGATCCGCCGCGCCCCCCCCGCCCTTGGGGCGACCGCTGGCTTCGCCGACGGCTGGCTTCGCCGACGGCTGGCTTCGCCGCCCGGCGAAACCCAGCGCCGCCGGCGAGACCAATTGCCGTCGGCGAAACCGGCTGCTGGCGGCGCAACCGGCTGCCGTCGGTGAAACTGCCCGACCCGACCCGCCCGCTAGGGTCCGCCCGCCCGGACCCGACCCGCACGTCAGGGAGCGCGCGTGCTCGGTCGAGCGTGCTCCACAGTTGAATGTCCCGCCCGCCCGACCCGACCCGCCTGTCAGGGTCCGCCCGCCCGATCCGACCCGACCCGCCCGCTAGGGTCCGCCCGCCCACGGCGACGACGGCGTCGGCGAAACCAGCGCTGGCGAAATCAGCCGCCAGCGAAACCAGCCGCCAGCGAAACCAGCGGGGCGAAACCAGCGGGGCGAAACCAGCTAAACCATCGCCGGCGAAACCAGCCGTCGGCGAAACCAGCGGAGCGAAACCAGCGCCGGCGAAACCAGCTTATGCCATTCTTGGCACGCTGGAGGCGTGGCAGGACGCCGAGGGCTATGTCTGGTGCAGCCGGCGCGTGTCATGTAAGGATGCGCGATGAGAGTGCGAGGGCCTTGGACGGCCATTCCGAGGCTTCTCGAGCGGGGCGCGGCCCGCGAAAGTGGCCAAGGATGGACCGAGGAGGCCAGGATGCAAGGGTACCCTTGGGAAGGTTTTGCCCATCCTCATTCTGCGGGTGGACCGTAGGGCTTCTGTCCGAGAGAGTCCTCCCCCTCCGCACCTCACTTCGTTGCATGCACCGCCCCATCAGCTTCTCAAGGGCTCCGAACTTTGCGCTTCGCGCTCCGCGAAGCGCGAATAACTTCGCGCTCTCGCACCGCACCCCAAAAGGGAGAAAAGGAGGACGAGAAGGAGGGGGAGAAGGAACGAGGATCGCGAAGCGCGAATAACTTCGCGCCCTCGAGGGCGCTCTCGCTTCTGCTGCGACAGGACTCAGACATGGATCCGTGCCGCCGAGGTCACGGTCCCCTGCTGCAGGCACGAGGGGTCCGCGGGCCCCGAGGCCACGACACCTCGCATACCAACTCCGGGCCCGCCGGCCTTACATCTATAGATAAGGCCCGCGCCTTCTAAGAAGCAGGGGTGCTTCTAAGAAACCCTCCCCCACTCCCCCCACCCCCCTCTGCGCGTGGCAGACATTCCTCCTGTAGGGGGACACGCCCGACTCCACACGAGGTGTCACACGTTGCGGCCTTCTGCCACTCGCCACCCAAATCGGCGGTGGACAAACCTCCCTTTAGCAAACCTCCCCTCAGTGAAAACGGCCTGGGACCGAAACCGACGGACCTGGACCCGCAAAACTGACGGCCACGACGCCCCCTCGCGAACCGAAAACGGCCAATTCCTGAATCGACGTGTCAGGGTAGGAGGTCTGTCCACCTCCGAAACAAAGGCGCGGGGCTTGCGCGGCGGCGGGGCGCATGCCGCAGGCGGCCGCATGCCGTCCACCGCGGCGCGCAGGGCTGGCGCGCGCAGCGCCAGCCTCGCCAGGCCGCCCACCCAGGGCGGCACGGGCTGCACCTCGAGGAGGCCCGCCAGCTCCTCGCCGGAGTGAAGGGGCCCTGGGACACACAAATAAATGCACACGAATAAAAAGATTCGCCATCTTTTCCCATACTTTCTGGGTTTCTGCCTTCCTCACCACTTCCCATAGCTTCCCACATTTTCTGGGGAGTCGACGATGAATTGTGTCTGTGTGTGTGTGTGTGTGTGTTTTTTTCCCTCCTGAATGAGGTTGGGCATGCCCTCCTACAGACAGATGTCGCACGACGAATCCGCTGGCCCGACGGGCCAAAGGCGTGCCAAGATCTCCGGTACCTGGTAAACAATATTTCTACTGGGCGTGCGCGCGCGCAGGGCGGCCCCTGGGGGTCCCCGGACGAAAAAGGTCCCCGGGACGGTCCCGTCAGGGATGGTTTTCCGCCTGGGCGCGGCTTTCAGGCGCCCCAGAGCGCTCCAGGAGGGCTTCAAGATGTCCTCCAGATGTCTCCGAGTCGCTTCCCGATCGGTCCAAGACGCCCAAGATGGCCTCCTCGTGGCCGCAGGCACCTCCAGGACGCCCACAGAGGCCTCCAAGAAGCGTCTCGAGAGAGTCCTAGGAACAAACATCACCGTTTTCCCTTGTGTTTTTGACGGATTGTGGTGTTCTCACCTGCTCGGCCTTCCCGACGCTCCAAGACGGCCCCAGAGGCTCCAAATAAAGCCCCAAGACAGCCCAAGAGGCTCCCAAGAGGGCCCCAGGCCAGCCCTCGAGGGCCCCAAGACGGCCCCAGAGGCCTCCAAGACGGCCCCAAGAGGGCCCCAGGACGGTCCACAGGGGGATCCCAGACGCGGAACCCGAGCGGACTTTTCGAGCCCTCGGCCCCAAGAAACGCCCAGGAGGCCCCAAGAGCTCCCCAAGCGGCTCCAAGAGGTCCCCAAGAGGCCTCAAGAGAGCCCCAAGAGGTCCCCAAGAGGTCCCCAAGAGGCACCTCCGAGACCACCAGCAAACCCTCAAGATGCCCCCAAGAGGCCCCAAGAAGCCCCCAAGATGCCCAAGAAGAGGCCCCCAGGGCCCAAATGGCCCCCAAGAGACCTCAAGAGATGCTCCAAGACTGCCTCCAAGAACCTCCCGAACCGCCTGCCACGAGACCCCAGCAGCGCCGCATCGACAACGATTACTCGGCCAAACGGCAGAGATGAGGCTACATGGGCTGGCGGAATGAGCGACGCGTTTGAATAACAAATTATCCCGGCAAAGCAACCTAACAGCGATGTGTAGAAGCATATCTGAAAGCATTCCCCTTAAGATTCAGATGAAAATCCAGTTGTCGAATTCTGCTGTTCTCGCAGTCGTAGTCGCATTCGCGATGACAGTCGCAGCGGCAACGGCAGTCGCAGTCACAGCCTCAGCCTCAGCCTGCCTCCTCCTCCTCCTCCTCTTTCTCCTGCTCCTCCTCCTCCTCCTCCTCCTCCTCTTCCTCCTGCTCGTCCTCGTTCTCGTCCTCCTCGTCTTGCTCGTCCTCCTCCTCCTGGTGCTCTCTCCTCCTCCTCCTCCTCCTCCTCCTCCTCCTCCTCCTCCTCCTCCTGGTGGTCCTCGTTCTCCTCCTCCTGGTGCTCTCCCCCCCCTCCTCCTCCTCGTCCTCCTCCTCCTCCTCCTCCTCGTCCTCCTCCTCCTCTTCCTCCTCCTCCTCCTCCTCCTCCTCCTCCTCCTCCTCCTCCTCCTCCTCTCCTCCTCCTTCTCCTCCTCCTTCTCCTCCTCCCGAGATGTGCGCGGAAGGCTGACGTTTCTCAGTCCTCCTCGTCTCGTCTTGCTCGCCTCCTCCTCGCTGGTGTTTCTCTCCTCCTCCCCTCCCTCCCCTCCTCCTCCTCCTCCTCCTCCTGTGGTCCTCGTTCTCCTCCTCCCTGGTACTCTCCCCGCCCCCCCCCTCCTCCTCCCCGCCTCGTCCCACGTCCTCCTCCTCCTCCTCTTCCTCTTCTTCCTCCTCCTCCTCCTCCTCCTCCTCCTCCTCCTCCCTCCTCCTGTACTCCTCCCCCTCCCCTCCTCCTCCTCCTCCTCCTCTTCCTGGTCGTCCTCCTCCTCCTGGTCGTCCTCCACCTCCTGCTCGTCCTCCTCCTCCTCCTGCTCGTCCTTCTTCTCCTGCTCCTCCTGCTCCTCGTCCTGCTCCTGCTCGTCCTCGTCCTCCTGGTCTTGCTCGTCCTCCTCCTCGTCGTGCTCTTGCCCCTGCTGAAAATGTGGCCCAGGAATGGGAGTTCTGGGAAGTCGAAGAGCACGAAGTTGCCTACAGTTGGCTACGGGCATTCAAAATGTGGCCCGGGAATGGAGTTCTGGGAACTCGAAGAGCACGAAGTGGCCTACAGTTGGCTCCGGGCATTCAAAATGTGGCCCGGGAATGGAGTTCTGGGAACTCGAAGAGCACGAAGTGGCCTACAGTTGGCTCCGGGCATCCAAAATGTGGCCCGGGAATGGAGTTCTGGGAACTCGAAGAGCACGATGTGTGTGACTGTTGCATACGGCCCTCCAGAATGTGGCCCGGGAATGGCGTTCTGGGAACTCGAAGAGCACGAAGTGTGTGACTGTTGCATCCGATTATTCTAAATGTGGCCCGGGAATGGCCTTCTGGGATCTCGAAGAGCACGAAGTGTGTGACTGTTGCATCCGGGTATTGAGAATGTGGCCTGGGAATGGAGTTCTGGGAAGTCGAAGAGCACGAAGTGTGTGACTGTTGGTGAAAAACGAGCCCGGCACCTGCCGCCCGGCAACTCCCAACACCTGCCCGGACCCCCCTGTGGAGTGATCTGCTGCTCTCTTTTGATCCCACTAGAAACCTATCAGTCTTCGCTGTTAGGTAAAAATCTTTGAAATATTCGCAAAAACACCCAAAAGTTGCCACTTTGTCCCTTCTGGTCGAGTCGACCAACTGGGCGCCCGCGGTAAACCGTCAACCTTCCTTACCGCCGGGGGACTCGTAGAGCTTCCTGACAATATATAATGTGGAAAAATGCAGAGAACAAATAGTTTTTCAGCCCAAGCGATTTCAGACCTCTCGATGCAACAACAAACGACCCCGATGTTTCTGGATTATTTTTTTTTTGCGAGCTCTGTAGCTCTCCTACAGCCCGAGTTACGTGCGTTAATCGACAGCACCTCTCAAGATGACTCTAACAAAACGAATAGTTTGGCAATCCAGCTCGAGTATCAAACCGAGTTCAGACCTCTGAATGCGACAGACAGACGCGTCTGATGTCTGCGAATCGACTCATGTGATTACCAGCCCTGCAGCCCCCCTACAGCCCGAGTTAAGCAGAAAACCGACAGCACCTCTCAGGATGACTAGAACAATAGAATAGTTTTGCGGACCTAGTTCGGGCAGCAGACCGAGTTCCGAGCTCTGGATTCGACGGGCGGACGCGCCTGATGTCTTCAAATCGATTCCTGTGACCACCAGCACTGTAGCCCCCCCCCAGCCCCAGTTCAGTACAGAAAATCGAGAGCACTTCTCAAGATTACTCGAACAATACGAATAGTTCCGCTTCTAGATCGGGCAGCAGACCGAGTTCAGAGCTCTGGATTCAACAGACAGACGCGACTAATGACTCTGAATCGGTTTCTGTAAGTATCAGCTCTGTAGCTGTCATATAGCTGGAGTTAAGTACAGAAAACCGAAAGCGCCTGTCAAGGTGACTCGAATAATACGAACAGGTTTGCGGACCTAGCTCGGCTAGCAGACCGAGTTCAGACCTCTGGATGCAACAGACGAACGCGCCTGATCATTCTGAATCGATAAGGTGTGCTTACCAGCTCTGTAACTGTCCTGTATCTCGAGTTAAGTTCAATATACCGACAGCGCGTATCAAGATGACTCGAAATGGCCGATCCCGCCCGTGTGCTTTTTGGCAGTAAAAGGTACCCGATCGAGCTGAGATCAAGATGGCGAGCGGTACTAAGATCGAATATCACGGGAAAAAAACTAGAGCTCAAACGAATTGTTGAATTTCGAGAACAAAATTTTCAACCGACCAAAAGTCACCAAAAGGTCCGTCGAGATTTTTCTTGCCAACCGGCGCCGGCGGTAAACCGTCAACCTGGTCACCGCCGGGAACCTCGTAGAGCTCCTCACACTGGTGAGATGGCTGAGAATCGAAATAGAGTTATAAAATACAGATTTTTCGAAAATCTGTGTTTTCGATTTTTTCGATATTCATATCCGCTCAGTTCCTGGAAGTCAACTCGTAAGAAATTGCATCGAGAGAGCTGAGCTGCTGTCAGAGAGAAGTTTACATGCTAATCCAACGCGCAAAAATCTCCTTTCTCAAAATAAATTGTTGAATCTCTTCCAAATTTTCGCAAAACCGACCAAAAGTTGCCACATTGTCCGTTCTGGTCGGGTCGACAAACTAGCTCCACCCCGCGCCGGAATTCCTCTAGCTCATCGATGACGAAGAGCTCTACGAGGTACTAGCTCTCCAGCGCCCCGGAATTACTCTTAAGCTTTCAGCAATAACTTGCTAAGGGAAGCTCTACGAGTTACTGGGCGCCGGCGGTAAACCGTCAACCTTTGTTACCGCCGGGGGACTCGTAGAGCTTCCTGATCATGCATAATGTTACAAAAGTTGAAGAGAACGAATAGTTTCTCAGCCCCAGCGATTTCAGACCTCTCGATGCAACAGCCGAGCGCCTCTCATACTTCTGGACCGTTTTCTGCGCGTACCAGCTCGTAGCTCTTACAGCCCGAGTTCAATGCAGAAGAGGGACGAAATCTGCCAAGGTAACTCGAAGAATGCGAATAGTTTTGCGGAGCTAGTCCGAGAGGCAAACCCAGTTCAGACCTCTGGATGCAACAGACGAGCGCGCAGAATGATTTCGAATCAGTTTCTGTGCGCATCAGCTGTGTAGCTCTCCTACAGCCCGAGTTACGTGCGAAAATCAACAGCACCTGTCAAGACAACTCGAACAATACGAATGGGTTTGCGAACCTAGCTCGAGTAGCAAACCGAGTTCAGACCTCTGAATCCGACAGGCGGACGCGCCCGATGTCCGAATCGATTCCTGTGATTATGCCCCCTGCAGCCCCCCTACAGACCGAGTTAAGTGCACAAAACCGACAGCACCTCCCAAGATGACTCGACCAATATTAATAGCTTCGCGAACCTAGCTCGAGTAGCAGACCGAGTTCAGACCTCTAAATGCGACAAGCGAACGCGCCTGATGTCTCCGAATCGATTCCTGTGATTATGAGCCCTG
>CAUYUJ010003438.1:77500-78987 GCA_963575745.1 Prorocentrum cordatum | reverse complement strand
GCCAGCGAGGGCGGCTTCAGCCCTCTCGTACGGCACCACGCCTGCCATTCCTGTCATCTGTCCCCACGCTGCCTCGAGCCCTGGGGTGGCCTCCCCGCCACAACCTGGTAGCGCGGCAGCGGGGCCGGCCTCAGCCGTCTCGCATGCTCACACGCCTGCCCTGGGTCCTGGCCCCCACGCAACCTCGAGTGTTAGCACCAGCACTGCCAGCACTAGCACTGTGACTGTACGGGAGCACCTCGAGCGTTACCTCGGACCACAACCAGCCACCATTGGTTACCTCCGAGCCGTCAACCGTCGCTTGGCAGCTCGGATCCCACCGCGGCTCCACGCCGGCACCGAGGTTATCGTACAAGGCCAGGTCCACAACCCCATCAACGGCCTCCGAGGCATCGTACGAGGGCCGTCCAGGGAGTATCCAGGCCTCTGGACCGTCACGCTGCCTACTGGTGACACTGCCCACCTCCGCGGTTCCAGTTTGACCGTCCCAGCACCTCCGCTGCGCGCCGAGGTGCCGCCCACCAGTACAGGCATACTCACGAGGACGCCAATCCAGGACCCCCAGCCTGGCCCCGCAGCGTACACACGTTGCAGCAGTCTGGCGGCACGGCGTCCTGACGACACAGCGGCGGCACCCTGCAAGTCGGCCTCGCTGCCTGCCGCCAGCAGCCGCGATCAGACGGACAACGCGGCTGGCCACGACGAAGGCCTCGGTGGCTCACGCGATGACGGGGACGACGACGGCCTCTCCCTCGGGGTACAGGTCGAGATCACCGCACCGACCAGCCCTCTGCGTGGATACATCGGCACAATCATCGACTTGTCTGGCGACCGCGTCGTGGTCCAGTTCACCGGCGGTCTCACCGTCGGTTGGAGCCGCTCCGATGCGACTCGCGTTCGCAAAGACCCAGGGCTTCAGCTGTCAGGCAGCGCGCAGAAACTGATGCGGCGCCTCGACCAGTCGCCGCGCCCCTTCCCCGGGACTGCCCTGGAGCCCCTCCATGACATCCTGGAGGAGCCTGGCCCTGCTGACCTCCCGTCTGGCCCCGCACCCGACCCACCCCACATCGGCTTCCGCGACGAGTGGCGGCGGCGGAGCGCAGCTACAGCGCGGCGGCGACGCCGACAGCGCGGCGGCGACGTCGACCGCAGACGCCCTCTAGGCCACCAGACGGCCGCCCAGGGCCGCCCTGGCATCAGCCCCACACTGCCTCGAGCCTCGAGCCGACCCCCCTGCCAAAACCTGGGAGCACGCCAGTGGGGGCGGCTTCAGCCCCCCCGCATGGCACCACGCCTGCCATTCCTGTCATCGGCCCCCACACTGCCTCAAGCCTCGAGTCGACCCCCCCGCCAAAACCTGGTAGCACGCCAGCGGGGGCGGCTTCGGCCCCCCCGCGTGGCACCACGCCTGCCATTCCTGTCATCGGCCCCCACGCTGCCTCGAGCCCTGGGGTGGCCTCCCCGCCACAACCTGGTAGCACGACAGC
>CAUYUJ010003438.1:0-72500 GCA_963575745.1 Prorocentrum cordatum | reverse complement strand
AACGGAGCACGTTTCAGGTTTGGAACGAGGGCTTGCCACCGTCGTCACTCAGCAACAGACGGCAACTACCGAAGCTGCTGCACTGCGTGGCGACATCCAGGCCCTCCTCGGGCACCTCACGGGGGGCACCATCCACCTGCCACAGGTGGCCACTCTCGAAACAAACAAGGAGGAAGCTGCATCAGTTGCCGACCCCGTGGCTGTCTGCGGGTGGATTGACCAGCCAGGCCAGGTCACCCCAGGGACGGGGCCCCCAGGGGCTGACAAAGGCAAAGACAAGGGTCGGGTCACTCAGGAACCCTATTGAAGGTGCCTCAGAGAGCCTGCCTCAGCCCTCCGAGGAAGCGCCTTCAGAGGCATCTCTTCTCTCTTCGCGTCGTATCTCTTTCTTGTCATATCATGTCAGTTTTGGCAGCAGCACGAGCAAGCTATCTGGTGTACCTGGTGTAGGGACACCTGTCATCTTGCTGTGGGTGTGTTTGTTGCAATGTACATGAGCATGCAGGGGTATCTGAGGATGCGTGCTGACATGCAGCTTTTGGCTCATCGCCCGCGCCGCCCGCCAGGCCTCGCCATCATGTGGCGCCTTGCCTGCAGCCTGGCCTTCCCCTCGCTCGCTGGAGCACACCCGTCTTCAGGCGGTGCGCCCCAGCATGGAGGTGAGGTTTTCCTGCGACACGCTGAACGTGGGACCCTTTTCTACCTCTACGATGACAGCATCTACAAGTACGATCACTGCACCATTTTGGACCCGATCGTGAACAGCACCGTAGCCGCGGGTCCGTGCGGCAACGAACCGCTGGGCGCCATCGCGAGCGCATACACGCCCTTGTCAACTACGACACATGCATCGAAATCCACTCCCAGCGTGGCCTCGACTGCGGTGCAGCAGATCCTTGACGGGGACGTTGATTTTGGCCAGGCACACAGCGGCGGCTTCAGCCCCGCTGTCGTGCCCCGCTATTGCCCCACGGGTCTCACCACCCCCCTGTGCGCTAGGGGCGAACCCGAGGAGGACCCTGCTTTCTGGCACCTGATGATGATCCGCGCCCGGCTCATACCGCGTGCTGCGGCGTGGGCACCAGGTGAGGACCACCAGGACGTGTTCTGGGCATGGCTCGAGGACTGCGTCCCGTACATCCTGGCGACGCTTCATCTGCCACAGTACGATCCCCTCTTTCAGGAGGATTCTGAGGACACAACCGACGCCCTGCGTCAGCGCACCGCGGTCGACATGTGCGAGGACATCTGGCACAGAGCGGGCCCCGACAGACAGCGCACCAACCGCAACCTCACTCGTATCCAGAGCAGCCGCGAGTACGCCACCCGCTACTTTGGCCTCCTTCTGGAATACCAGGGCGCTCGTGCCACGCTCGTCGGTCCTGAGGCTTTCACGGCACCTTTGCCGCCATACCTCTCACGGGCCCATGCTTTGCTGCAAAGAGGCCTCCCTCCACCCGACCAAGACGCCATGGCGTACCTCGCCGACGTGATCCTGCACCAACCGCCAGACATGCTGCCGCTTGTCGAGGCGGAGCTCGCCGCGGCGCCGATGGACGGCACCGATCAGGCCGCAGATGATCCCGTATCATGGCTGCTACATCACATCGCGGCCAGCGATATCGGCAACATATCCATGGACTCGTTCCACGCGTCGGACGATAGCCAGGACGGCATCGATACCCAGGATCGAGACGGCACGACACCACCAGGCGACTCGGCCCAGCGTGACCGCGACAGGGAACCCTACTTTGGGCACACCTCGTTGCACAGCAGTCCGCCCCACAACTCAGCTCAGGCCGACCCCGGCGCACAGCTCAACGACGCTGAAGGCGTCACTGCCGCTGACGCGACAAGCCATTCCACTGCATCGCCAGCTCATGCCAGCCCGTGCAGTGGCGGCTTCAGCCCCGCTGCAGCACTGGCTAGACCTGGACATCCCCAGACCGCAGGTGGCAGCACCACGCCCTTCACCTCTGTACACCGTGACAACGCGACTGACTCCAACCCCAGTGTCATTGGCCGCTGGCAGGCCGACATCGACAACGACCCCATCGATGATGAGTACCCAGATGCCAGCGGTTCCCACGAGCCCCAGCACAGCGCAGCGGCATCACGACATTGTGGCTGCCTCATCTGCCTCTTTGTGGCCACGTACGCCATCGCGATAGCAATGCCGTACAAGGACCAGATCGAGGGGTACTTGCCGACACCGAGCCGAGACCCCAGCTACCGACAACGACGACGACGCAAAGCGACGGCACCAGGCCCATCGGTGCCCACCACATCCCGACGCACAACGACATACAACGTCACGTCCACATTGTGGGCCACTCCCAAATGGACCAGCGTCAAACTCAGAGATAGCGTCTCGGGCGGAGCCACCGCAGTCGGGGTCGGCCTCGGGGGTGTCCTGAAATGGGCCAGCAGCAAGCTAGGGGCTATTGCCACGGGTGGAGTCGTGTGTGGTCTTCTACTCGTCGGTGCCAAACTTCTTGCCCAGGGAGCTGTCGGACACGTAGGAGCCCGCATCTGTGCGCGGGCCCTGGACTCATCCACAGCCCAGTGGTGCCTCCGCTGTTGCCAACCGAGCAGGAGGCCGCGTGATGAGGCCTCATACAAAATGCCGTGCACGCTCGCCGACGAACACGACGACCAGCATGTGCACGCACTCCGACATCCGCTGCTACAGGAACACTACGCCGCAGCAGTTGCCGCCGCAGCCGCCGATGTCACTACCGCCACCACCGCCGCCATCGTCGAAGTCACTGCCGCCGTATCGCGAGCCTCGTCTGTCACACCAAGATCGACCAGCCCGTCTCCGCGAGACGGCTCCAAAAGCGGCGCGGCATACGGTAACATACCGACTAACGAGGATGCCACAGCACACGGCAGCGACACCGAGGCAAGGGAAACACGTGAGTGCACCCACGATAGCCCGTGGTCCATCTTCCGACATGCTGATGCTCGTGGTCCCTCTCCCGACGCGGACACCCAACCACCACGACGGCGAGCGCGCTATGCATCACCCGACAGGCCCCAGGCGCCTTCAGGCCCTGGTATGCCTTACACAGCCCTCAAGCCACCGACACGCAACTTACGCAACACTATCCAGCGCGACCCAGCGGTCCCCGTGCCGCCGAAGAGCATACTTAACGCCCTGTACCAAAACGGCTTTGCGCTAGGTAACAGTGGCGTGTCTACAGAGGACATCAAAGACGCTCTGCGACTCCACGCCCATCCTCGATTTACTCATGATCCAACACTCCAAGCGCTGGGGCCGTGGACGGACATCATGCAGAGGCCACCGAACCGCCTCACTTGGGTGCTGGAAGACTCGGGCGGGAACTCGGGCGAGACAATCTTCCCATACCTCACGTGGGACCTGCGCCAACCCACCACCGACGCGCCCACTGTCTTCTGGCATGGGACCCGCGGCGACCTTGCGGCCCGTCTTGCTGCCAGTGGAGGGCACCTCTTGCCAGGTCCCAGCCGTGAAGCGAAGGGCCGAACTGGCACCAACGTTGGCCGCACGTACGCGAGCGTGCACCCTTCGCTGGCCGCGTGGTACGCAATGCCGCCCCACCCGCCCTACAGTCTTGAAGACGACACCCTCGCGTGGGACCCATCGCACTCTGGATGTGCGAGGCCACCCAACCACCGCGCGGGGAAAACAGGCACAACTACGTGAAAGGGGAGGCCCACGGAGCGCGCCTCATGTACCCTCGGGTCCTGAGCCTCCTCATCCGCATGGACTGGTGTGCCCCCACAGAAGCTGCTTCCAGGTGCCGTGCCCTACCACACGCCTATGGCATGGGCGACTGCGCGCACGCCCTTCACATCGCTGGCTACGATCATCCAGATCTCCGTGAGGCGACCAGGAAGCTAGCACCAGGCGCAGACCAGCCATCGCGGCAGCGTGGCCACCGCCGCAGGCACTATACTCGCCAGAGGCAGCGCGAGTATGGGCCAAACAGCACTACGACACGGAAGCAGCCACCAGGGATGACCCCAACCAGCCCCGCCCACGCGTCTCGCTTCACATGCTCCAGCTGGACCCGAAACCACTCATCGACCTGGTATACACTGGCTTGCAAGCTGTCCCCGTGCGGGGACACCCTGACGCACGCGGGTCGCGCCCCAGCGGCTCCAGCCCTGGGGCCGCGTCGGGCCCACCACGCACGTACAAGTCAGGCACAGCCCTGGCGCACAGTCCAGACCGCTCATCGACGTCATCAGGAGCCGACGAACGCCGTACGCCTTCCCTCATCAGCGCGGCCGCCGCCCTCGCCCGAGGCCGTGCCCGCCCACGGCGATCTGCCTCTCGCTCGTCACGACAGAGTGGCGGGAACTCCACCTCACCCACAGGGTCGGTGCGCCGGATGATAAGGCGCATTCCACACGCGCCAGTTCTTTGCGAAAATGCGCCAGTTCCCAGGCTGCCGCGCCTTTTCGCAAATAGCCGCGCCTTTTCTCGCATTGCGCCACACACGTACCAAACGCATGATGATACACGATTGCGCGCATGTTGACGTATGCTGATGTTGCTTACATACAAGCCTCTTAGCTTTAATACATGTGCATACATCGTGATGATATATATATACATAGTATGCACAAATTCACACAACCAAGTTATCTGAATATATATATATACACATATATATACATATATATATAACAACCACCCACACATGCACACCAACACAGACACCTATATCTAATTATATGTATACATGTTGTTGCGCATGCGTCTTTCTCAAAATAATGTTTTATGCGCGCTCGACCCATATCTGACATCGCATACTTTTTCGGGGAAGCAGCAAGTTTTGCGACGTTTGCGCGTCCGCGAGGGAGGCTGGCAATTGGCTCGAAGCGTGTGTTTTCACATTTGGATGGTGGGGGCGGCGGCGTTGTTTTTCGTCGCTCCAATCGCCGCGCTGCATTGAGGGTGTTCTGTATGTGTATGTATATATAAATATGCATCAACAAACAAATCAAACCAACACAAATAACAAAACAACGCGCAGGACCCCTTGGGCGCAAGGCCCGCATCCTCCATGACCGCGCCTTGGAGGCCCCGCCCCGACAACGCAAAGTTCGACGGCGAATCGTATCATGCCGCTGCGGAAATTCGCGGCCATTATCTGCCGACGCGCAGATAATGCCACTTTGTTTTCAAACAAACGTCGCCACGTGCACTCCCCGCCGAAGGTTGTCGGTCCGTCTGCCGTCGTTGTTGGGCGATCGAAGAATAAGAGGGCGGGCATCGATTGGCTTGGATATCCACGTTGGTTAACACGCGGGTCCAAAACAACGTTCGGTCTTGACGCGATTGTTGTTGTACTACTTGCTATAATTGTAGATGTAGCAATATGTGTAATAGCAGTGGTGATACCAGTATGAATAGTAGTAGTTGCCGTAGCAGCAGCAAACGTAGAAAAAAAACAGTAGCAGCATCAGTCGTGGCAGTAGTAGTAGTAGTAGTAGTAGTAGTAGTAGTAGTAGTAGTAGTAGTAGTAATAGTAGTAGTAGTAGTAGTAGTAGTAGTGGTGGTGGTGGTGGTAGTAGTAGTAGTAGTGTAGTAGTAGCCGGAGCAGTAGCAGTAGCAGTAGCAGTAAGCAGTAGCAGTAGTAGTAGTACTAGTAGTAGTAGTAGTAGTAGTAGTAGTAGTAGTAGGTAGTTAGTAGTAGTAGTAGTAATAGTAGAGTAGTAGTCAGTAGTTAGTTAGTTAGAGTAGTAGTAGTGGTAGTGGTAGTAGTAGTCGTAGTAGTAGTAGTAGAGTAGTAGTAGCAGTAGTAGATAGTAGTACTAGTAGTATAGTAGTAATCGTACTAGACTCAGTACTAGTTCTAGTAAACTTCTATAGTTTTAAACTACTAGTAGTGGTAGCCGTAGTGGTAGTTAGTAAGTAGTGGTAGTTAGTAGTCGTAGTAGAAGCAGTAGTAGTAGTAGTAGTAGTAGTAGCAGCAGCAGTAGTAGTAGTAGTAGTAGTAGTAGTAGTGTTAGTGGTAGCAGTGGTAGGAGTGGTAGTAGTAGTAGTAGTAGTAGTAGTAGTAGTAGTAGTAGTAGTAGTGGTAGTAGTGGTAGTGGTAGTGGTAGTAGTAGTAGTAGTAGTGGTCGTCGTCTCAGTATTAGTCGTGGTAGTAGCAGTAGTGGTAGTAGCAGTGGTCGTAGTAGTAGTTGTAGCAGTAGTAGTAGTAGCAGTAGTAGTAGTAGTAGTAGTAGTAGTAGTAGTATTGGTAGTAGTAGTAGTCGTCGTAGTAGTAGTAGTGGTAGTAGCAGTAGTAATAGTAGTAGTAGTAGTAGTAGGTAGTAGTAGTAGTAGTAGTAGCAGTAGTAGTAGTAGTAGTAGTAGTAGTAGTAGTAGTAGTAGTAGTAGCGGGCTTAGTTGTTAGTGGTAGTAGTAGCAGTAGTCGTAGTAGTCGTAGTAGTCGTAGTAGTAGTCGTACTAGTCGTAGTGGTAGTAGTAGCCGTAGTAGTAGTAGTAGTGGTCGTAGTCGTAGTCGTAGCCGTAGTCGTAGTCGTAGTCGCCGTAGTAGTCGTAGTAGTAGTAGTAGTAGTAGTAGTAGTAGTAGTCGTAGTCGTAGTTGTATAGTAGTAGTAGTAGTAGTAGTAGTAGTAGTAGTAGTAGTCGCCGTAGTAGTAGTAGTAGTAGTAGTAGTAGTCGTAATAGTATTAGTAGTAGTTAGTGGCAGCCGCAGTCGTAGAAGTAATAGTAGTAATAGTAGTAGTGGTTGTAGTAGTAGTAGTCGTAGTAGTAGTAGTAGTAGTAGTAGTAGTAGTAGTAGTAGTGAGTGAGTGAGTGAGTGGTAGTCGTAGTAGTAGTTGCAGTAGTAGTAGTAGCAGTAGTAGTAGTAGTAGTAGTAGTAGTAGTAGTAGTAATAGTAGTAGTAGCAGTCGTAGTAGTAGTAGTAGTAGTAGTAGTAGTAGTAGGCATTGCAGTAATACGAATGGTCGTTGTTCTCATTGATTAGTAGTGGTAACAGCAGCAACAGTAGTCGTGATTGGTGGTATGTGTGTTGTTGTTGGTTGTGGTGGTGGTGTGGTTGATGTCGTTGTTGTTGTAGTTAGCGGTGGTGGTGGTGTTGTTGTTGTTGGTGCAATTGTTGTTGGATGTCGGTGCGCCGTCGCCGTTGTCGTCGATTCGTCCTCGCAACGGTTTCGTGTTCGTCGTCCCGTTGTTTCGGTCGTCGTCGCATTCGTTGTCTTTGCATTCGTTGTCGCGGTGGTCGTCGGGGCGGCGGGGGGGGCGTCGCCCTGTAATTTCAAGCGGGGCGAGCGGCGGAAACGGCGAAGCCATGGGAATAAGCAAGTTTGGCAGCGGGGGGGGCGTAGCCCTGTAATTTCAAGCGGGGCGAGCGGCGGAAACGGCGAAGCCATGGGAATAAGCAAGTTTGGCAGACCACCCAGAGCGATCTGCGCCCCAGGCGTTCACCGCAGCACAGGCCCCACGCGCGAGGACATCCCAAGCGAAACGGAAGGTGAGGGAGCGGAATACGAGAAGGAGGACGAGGACGAGCATGAGGGGCATGAGGGATCGAAACATGAGGGGCGCGAGGCGAATGAGTATGAGGATGAGGAGGGGGCGGGAGAGGTGGGCGAGGAGGAGGAGGAGGAAGCATTCTATTATATTTGCGTGGGGGCGGGGGGAGAGGTGAAGGGAGTTGGAGGAGGAGGAGGCGGAGGAGGGGGAGGAGAAGGATGTACGGGTGCATGACCAGGCCCATGAGTCCTAGGTGGGTGAGGTATTTGAGTTGCTTGCGTTCCCCCGACGCCCCGCCCTCGAGCATGATGCACCGTCTGAGCCTTGCACTCGCAGAGCGGCATCATCCATCATCCTGCCGCCTCCTCCATCTCTACCTCCTCGTCCCCCTCGTCGCCCTCGCCCTCGCCGTCGCCCTCGTCACCCTCCGCCTCCGTGTTTTGGTTTGTGAGTGTTCTCCGCGCATGGTTTCCGATGTGTAGTCTTTCTACTCCTCCTCCTCCCTCCTCCTCCTCCTCCTCCTCCTCCTCATCATCCTCCTCTTCCTCCTCCCCATCCTTCTCCACCTCCCCTCCTTTGTTCCCTCCGCTTCCCTCCTCCTCCTCTTCCCCCTCCTCGTGCACGATCTCGTCCTCGTCGTCCTCCTCCTCCTCCTCGCGTTCAAATCTTAAGGTCCGTCGGCGTCGCGTTTGGCTAAGACTGCAAAGGTCCGACCGACCCGTCCACGTTTCTTCCCCCGCCTCCTTCTCTTCTTCGCCATCCTCCTCCTCGCCATCATCTGCGTGGTCGTGTCATTTCTCGAGTGCGCACGGGTGAGTGTGGGCTATTGCTGTTGGCTGCTCTTCTACCTCCTCTTTCGTCTCCGCCTCCCCCTCCTCGAGTTTCCTCCTCCCGCCCCCCCTCCTCGTCCTCCTGCTCCTCGTCGTCGTATTCGTCGTCCTCGTCGTTGTCGTCTTCGTCGCCATCGGTTTCTATGACGGGGTGAACTCTAGACGCTTCGCGTAACCCCACCAGCCCATCCAGAAACGACGCCTATAGGAAGTGCATTGATCAGGGAAGTGGGCAGCACGCAGAGGAAGGGTCCCCCAGTGGAGGCCTCTTGGAGCGTCTTGGTGGCCTCTTGGCGGTCACGGGCGCCTCTTAGAGCGCCTTGGGTGCCTCGGAGAGCTTTTTTGGGGGCCTCTTGGGGGTCTCTTGGGGGCCTCGTTGGGCCTTCCTAGAGTGCCTTGGGCCTTCTTAGAGTGCCTTGAGCCTTCTCTTGGGGGGCCTTCTTAGAGTGCCTTGGGGGCCTCTTAGGGGTCTCTTTGGGCGCTTCTCACTCGAGCTCACGCGCCTGATGTTCAGGACTGCACTGCTACCAGTGCTTCCACATTGTCGAATACTTGCGCCTCGCAAGCAACAAAACTTGACCAACGCTGCATGTGTCTCGCAAGCGACACTGAGCTCGGCAAAGAGACGGGCGCACAAACGCCACTACAAAAATAAACAAACTGGAGCGATGCATGCGTGGCAACAGGCGGTGCACATATGAAGCAGTTGCTCCTGGCTTGATCATAAATACATATATAGATATACACATATATTTACATATATATATATATGAAAATGTGTATACACATGTTCAAATATCATAGGTACACATAGGTACATACATATATGCATATGTGTATGTGATCTCTCATATCTTAACCCCCCGTTCCCTTGGGAGTTGCACCTATGCCAGCATCTTAAACTTTATCAGCGTAGCAACAGGCGATGCACAAGCCCAAGCAATTGACTGCCATCGCGTTGCCTGAAGCAACTTGGTTAGCACCCTTGAGGCTAAACGTGTCCGCTAGCTCGGATGGCAAACCCTGCATGGCGAATCTCTCGCCGAAAGAAAGGAAACGGCGATACTTGGGTGACTGCGCCGCCTCGACCCAGAGAGTGCTGTTGCGGGTCGTCAAGCACGGGCAGACGCCGTCGAAGCGCCCCTCTAGTTTGCGCACTTTGCCAGACGACCTCGACAGATCATAGAACCACACCTTGCCACGATCGCCTTTGCCTTCCTTGCAGCGGCTCCGACCCAACATGCGGTACGCCGCCAAATTTTCCACCTGGGTGCAGTTGCAAAACAAATGCTGATGAGAGGGGGAATGATAATAACGCAAGCCTCGGCCCCCATCTCCGATAGGAATGCACCAACTATACACCAACACCGATCCTGGCCCAGGATCACCCTGGGCCCAGGATCGGCGCAGGGGCGAGCGGGGATAAGGGTGGAGGCGGTGGAGGACGAAAGCGAAGAGCAGCAGCAGGGGCAGTAAGCAAGACCAGGAGGAAGGGAGGGAGACACGAGGGGGGGCGGATCCGTGGATTGAGTGAGGGAGCGTCGATGACAAGGACCACGAGGTTGCGATCGTTGGGGTTGGAAGGGCTATTTTGCCGCAGCCCGTTCGGGCAGAAGCTTCATGTCCGACTGCGGCAATAGGAACCGGATGCGCCGAAGGGAGTGCAATGGTGGGTAGTTGTGGCGGGCCAAGAGGCAGAGGATTGAGAAACGCGTTGGAAAAGGCGAAAGGCAAGGAAGGACAAGGAGGATGATGAAGGTTGGGGTGGATAGCGTGCTCCCGCGGTCCTAAACCCCTCGCCCTCGCGGATGGGTCCAGCTCGCGCTCCGAAGCATTCCGCTGCGAAATATGCGCGACATCTCTGATCTTATCCGCCAGACCCCCAGGAATCTCTCTCATATATATATATATATATGATATTTTTATACGTACACATATGTGTGTATATGTGCACACTCATTCGTCATGAGGCTCTCATGCCTCTCGCGGGATAGATGCATACACACATATATATATATACAGTGTATGTATTAATATGCAGATATGTTGTATAATGTGCATACGCGTCCCCTCTTATTCAATCAACTCGGACACTTGCCCTCGCGCCTGCTTTTCGGTCAGACCAGCTTCCTTGGAGTCGAGGTCGGGATCGAGCAACTCGCGGGCATCGATCATCTGCACTGTGATCTCCGCGGGTGATATAGACGGGATAGGGCGCGAAAACGAGGCCACGCGCCTCCCGCATATATAGATCCTCTGCCAACAGAGGGGCCGCGGCCCAAGTAGGACGAGGAGGGGGAGGAGGGATAGGATGATGAGGATGAATACGATGAGAAGGTGAGGGCGAGGAGGAAAAATGCGAGGATGAGGAGGAAGAGGAGGAGGAGAAGGCAGAAGAGGAGCACGATAAGGAAGACTCAAATTTCTATATGCGGGAATCCTTGGCCTGGAGTGGGGCAGCCCGTGCCAGACGCTGTCCACCTCCCAAAACCAGAACTTGAACCCAGGGACCTCGGCGTTCAACTTTTTGATGATGCCGTCCATTGGGCTGGTGCCAGTTTTCGACCCGTTCTCGATCCCTTTGACATTCTCGATCAATACGATTTTCAATTTCTTAGAGGGCCTAGCTGCTTGATCTTTCACATGTGCAATCGTGCCCTTGAAGGGCTTCGAGCGCTTGTCGTTCCACGAGCCGCCTGGAGGCGAGCGTGGATCTCGATAGAAAGGACACAGGAGGACGAGAGAACTGGATCGAGAGAGCGAGAGGGACGAGCAAGGAGCTGAGGGAGAGGGGAGAGTGAGGGGGAGCTAGAGGGGAGGGAGGGGGACGAGAGAGCGAGTGAGAGTGAGTGAGCGCGGGGGAGAGATAAGAACGTTAGGGTATAGAGAGGGAGAGGAGAGGGAAAAAGAATGGCGAGAGAAAACGATAGACCCTCTCGGGCTACGGAGTGCGTGGGTCTGCTTACTGCATTGCCAGTCGGCCTGAGCCGCATTGACTCCATGGCGGGCGCGGGGGCCCAGCAACGATGATCTCGACGTCGGGGATGGTGCTCTTGTCGATGCTGCAGATGTCCCCCTTGTCCCCGATGAAAAACTTGCCCCCCTCGCAGTAATTCTCGTGCACGTGCCGGACGGCGCTCTCTAGGTTGGGGTCGGAGTCGAATGGATAGCTCACCACTTTGGCCCCCAGCTGAGAGAGCGCCACAGACGCTGTCTCGACCCCGCAGCAAAGAGAGAGAACAGTAACCTTGCGATCTGCCAATCTAGCTGCCATGGGTTGCGCCGCCTCCAACCATGTATCAGCAATCACTGAAACACTGCGTTTTTTACTGTGCCCTGGCATGGTACGGGGACGAATGAAGTCTCAGCTTGAACCTTCACTGAGGCTGGTCCGAAACCGTCGGCTGGGGGTTCAATCGGTGACAAAAGCATGTGAGATGCAAGGGTTGTACTTCGAATTGCTTAGACACTATGTTGCGTGCGTTTCCAGTTCCCAATTCGCTTAGACACTATTGCGTGATTTACTCAAACACTATTGCTTAGACGCGATTGTTTAGACATTATTGCCTAGGTACTCGGCTGGGCGCCCCTGAATCCCATCGTTCATTCCCATCGTCGCCCCCCCTTCCGTACCCCGCGCATGGGCTCTTTAGGGTATTATGCCGCAGCGGTGTCATTTACGTTTCTGGGTCTGCTGGGGCTCCGTCGTGGCCCTGGCTGGGTCTCCTTTGGGAGCTCTGCCCTCAGCGCGCCCTCTCCCGAGGTGCGCTCCGAGAAACCGGAAGAGACGGAGCGCAGAGGAATGGCATAGGGAGGAGCGAAGGAGGATAGAGGGGAGGGGGGAGGGAGTGCACAGTTGGGTAGAAAAAATGAGGGTAGCAGAGGTGGCACATTGAAGTTGTACTGAGCTCCTCTAGCCCCCTCGCGGGGCTGTCGGGCTGCTTCCGCGGCCAGCTACTGGGCGGCGGCCAAGTCCGACGCCCCATGCAGAGGCGAGTCGCACATCCGATGCCCAGAGAGATCTGATTTGGCGGCAGGACGGGGAAGAATGAGCAGGAGAAGGAAGAGGGCGAATTGAGTGGTAATTAGGGGAGAAGAGGATGAGGATAGTGTTTCAGATGAGGAGTGTGCCCTTCGTGACACGAGTATGTGATTCACTCGGCTGCGTGCTCAAGTGCTAGCAGCGTGCCACTGCGCCTGAGTCGCAGTGGTCTTTCTCCTCCCGCTCCTCCTCCTTCCACTGGCCTTCGTCGCTGTCGTCGTTGCATCGTGCTACTCCTCATCCATCTCCTCATCGTCATCCTCCCCGCAGGCCCCATCCCATCACAGGCATTGCCAATGCCCTTGACAAGGATATCAAGAGAACGCAAATGACGAATTGTTGTCCACGTACGGGAGAATGCGAAGGCGTGCAAAAATCGCCTTGTCCCAGCGTCTCCTATGAGCAGCCTGGGCAATGCACTTAATGATATGATTTAAAGATTCGTCCAGAAAGCACGAATGGTATTTAGGATTCCCAGAAACTGGTATCTTTAATGTCATGTGTACTGCTTGGTGGATTTTAGGAATCACTTTTGCATTGGCCACTCTGAGTAGATTGACGTACCTGAGAATCAATTCGACTAGTTGTCGGCATTGCAGCCTCGGGACGATCCTGGGAGCTGTTTTCATGATGCACATGTACTCACATAAAGTCTTCCCCGCCGCGAGAAACACGTCACCCTGCCTCACTTGGCCGCTGAACCTCCCGAGAACATCCACTGCCCAGGGCAATAGGGTTCCAGTTTCTGCTGCTTTCGCTTTGAACGTTTGCCTCTCTTGGCTGCCTAACATGGTTTGCGTTAGCACGGCCAACCGATCGCACACATTGATACCTTGTCGCTGATACCACCCCACCATATCATTGTACACCAACTTGCAGCACTGATCTATCCTAACCTGCATCGGCCCCACAACACCCCATACATTGCTGCCTATGAGTAGCCAGATCACCTGCGCAATGAATGACTGAATGACACCCAAATGGAGGCAGTGCAACGTGTCGATCATGAGGTGTTCTTGGGGCTCGAGGCCCGTGGACGGGCAGAATATTGGGTTTCTCTTTAAACAACCATTTAACCTCCTGTGTAAATGATCGCGCCTGTCCCTCCAGAAAACAACCGAAAATGGCACTGGCGTGTCAATGAAACGAGCGATGTCAGGAAGCTCTGCGCTGGGATCGAGCCTGTCGTGGGCCCGTAGGTGCAGCGACGGCACATCGCTTGCCAATATCATGCCCTCTCGCAGTCTGGCGTCGGCTCGCTTGTCCCAATGAAGCCCGCCCTCTCCTAGTATCTTCAAACGGACGGTGTCGTCAAAAATCAACACCTCTATTTCGCACTGTGCACAATCAACATCATATGCAACAGCATTCCCCCAAGCGTGCCCTGCAACTGAGACTCTTGCCATATCATAACCGCTTGGCCCACGTAGGTGCCACCGCGGGCGTGCCATCCACGTTCCTTCTCCACATCACCCCCCTGCCCCCCTCCCCTTCACCATCCCCCTCTCGGTTTTCCGCGCGCCCCCCGTCTTCAGTTATGCCCCTCGTTGTCGCCCCGCCCTCCTTTGCTTTCCGTTGAGCGGGGCAGGGGGGAGGTGGCGCGTCGGACGAGGGCGGGGCGAGCAGCGAGAAGGAGGAGAGAGGGGGAGCAGGGGAGATGGGATACCAAACATATTGGACGCATCTTATCCCTCCCCAAGTTGCCCTGCCCCCCCCCTCCCCTCTTGTGTTCGGGCGGGTGATTTCATCAGATGCATCGTATAGGTTGGGCTTCTGACACGCGCACCAAATGCATGGCTTGTTAAATGACTGCCAGTTCTGAAATCCGAACGTGCTGCAGTGTTCCATCCAATCCCCCTTGATTTCTATTGGAACAAATCGTGCTGGGAGACGCTCTGGAAGCGATGCGAACGGGTCTCCTGGAGCATATTCGGATCCGTCCCAACGTTTGTTTGGTCGTATTCCCCGAATCCCTGCTTCCAAACACCATCTGAGAAATTGCATAATGGGGAACATAGTGCACCACCCCTTGCAGCCGCATTTGCATTGTTCCCTTTTTGATATACAACATATTGCATGCCGTTTTCCAGACGCGAGATTATATGCAGTGAAATTTATCAAGCTGTCTTGTTTGCCTACTTGCGTGGCTCTTGTGTACCTCACCCCATCGCAGTAAAGTGCGATGGGAAACACTGGCCTCGTATCCCCTGGAATATGGCGATGGCGGTGGTCTTCAAATGCCTTTTGCCAGACAGCAGCCCTGGCAGTGCGGATGATATGGCCTTCGTCTAATCCATCGAGCTCGAGCTCACTAGCCTCGCGAGGGCAGACCGAAAACGCTCTTGATGGGCGCGGAGGGGCGGCGAAGGAAGTAAACGGAGAATGGGCATTGCGAGAAGCCAGGAGGGAACGGAAGGGGGCTCTGAGAGGTGATGGGGGACAATGGGGAGCCATGTGTTTTCGGTCTGCCCTCTACGCCATACATTCGTGCACTGGCGCCATCAGGACCTTTTTCTCCTTTTTGGTACAGCATAACTGTGTTGCCCCCCCCTCGCTCGACCACTCCTCCCCCAAGGCGACCTCTCAGTCGCTGTCGCTTCCATATCTTTTCGAGCCGAGCCAGGCGCTTCGACGAGATAATTGTATGTACGCAGAGTTTCTTACCCATTGTCCTCCCGCTCGCCCCTGATGACCATTGGAAGGGCAACTTGTCGTAGTGTAACGTTGCTGGAGATGGGGAGGACACGGTCCAAGTGTTTCTGGAAATTGCCTGTCGACGAGGTTGGGTCCTTCGAGAGCCGAGCGATGCCTATCCCCTTCGCCCCTGCTTTCACAGCAAGGTAAGCAATAGAGCAGATTGCTTTCGCCGACAACCGTCCTCGCGAATACAGTGTGAGAAGTTCTTGCTCAAGTAATCGACCGTGCTCCTCCTGTGATTCTATGTCCTCGCGCAGGTTCTCTCTCAACGTCGCGTTCTCCCACCGACGAGCCGAGAGCGGGTCCAGATCCCATCCACGAGAGGTCATTCTAAATTGGATTCAATATCCAGTCAATCGCCGAGCATCGCTCTGACCTTGATCCAGGATGTGCTGGAGGATTCGGACGTCAGAGGCAGAGGGCTAGCATGATTGACGAGCGAGGCATAATGATAGGTCCGAGAGGAGGAAAATGATCACGGGAACGAGCCAAAACCAAGCGAGCAAGCCTGGCACACTGGGTTTGGGGCAGGGGTTAGATTGGAGAGGGTGCAGCTCGGAGGGCTGTGATTTAGGGTGGGGAGGGGCTTGCTGCTGCATTTTGTCACCCCGAAAGCGCATGCCAAATTCACCGCACATTCACCGGATATTCACCGGAATTTCACCGGATATTCACCACCCTGTTTGTGTTTAAAACAATATGTAATCTGAAATTCACCGCAAAATCATTGGATATTCACTGGATTTTCACCGGATATTCACCGCCCCCGTTCGCGAGCACTCACCGCCTCTCCTCCGAGGCATGTCAACTAGGCAGAGGCCGTAAATTGCCCATATCAGCCGCGAAAGCGGTCTCTCACTGAAAAACAACCGAGCTTTCCAGGCCTTAAACTTAGAGTTGCAAGCTGCGCGCGCCGAATCTTCCACTCGAGCGCTGCCGTCGCGACAGAGAGGAAATTGCCAGGAGAGATACTTGCCCGAACATCGTTCGCCTGAGCTCGGAACCCAGGTCGATCTAGGATTCAAATTAAGGCAATCAGCGTGACCCAGCCCAGGTCGAAACAGAAATGCAGGGAGCGCATCGGACTCGATGCATGAGTTCCCCCTTTCAAGAGCTGTTGCTTCTTTGCCACCCCCCCCCTGGCAGCCTGCAGCTGGAACGAAACGCGTGAAAGAGATCGATCGCACATAAGACAATAGAGTAACTACACAGTACGCAAAAAAAAGCTGCAGATCGGCCACTCGTGCAATGTTCGTGTCAGTATCCCGTGCCCGACCTCTTTTCATCTCCTCACATTCCCCCCCATTTTCTCCCCTATCCCCCCTATATGTCATGATGGGCCAATCCCTTCCCATATCGACTTGACACGCTGCTCTGCTCAGGCCTGGCATTTCTCTGTCATATCCAAAAATGCTCGCAATTTCCTACACTTTTCCATGAGCTCGTCGATCTTGGGCCTCTGGGCGGCGATCGCGCCGAAAGCCATCGACATCTCGGCCTCGTCCCTCTGCCCCTTGAGCTCGGCTGCCCCGTACATCAGCAGACCGTGCATGTTGGAGCAAGAAAGAGCGGCCGTCTCCACGGCTTCCAGGCAAGACTCCAGAGGCTTCCCGAACTTTGCGCTATCCAAACCGCTGTCGCCGCGGCTGATCTCCGAGATGAGGACCCTCGGGCGGCGGGGGGGATCGGGGAAGAGGAGAAGGGGGAGAAGGAGGAGGAAGAGGAGCAGCAGAAGGAGGAGGAGGAGGAGGAGAAGGAGGAGGAGGAGGAGGTGGAGAAGGAGGAGGAGGAGGTGGAGGAAAGAACTTCGAGCATGACCAACGTCAACACATATGAGGAAGGGAGGAGGAGCAGGACGAGCACGAAGCAGGAGAAGGGGATGGGCTGATGAGGGGGAGGAGTAGGAGTAGGAGGAGGAGGAGGAGGCGAAGACAGGTGAGGAGGACGAGGACGAGGATGAGGATAAGGATGGTGGTAATGATGATGATGATGATGATGATGATCATGATGATGGTGATGATGATGGGGATGATGATGATGATGATGTTGATGGTGATGATGATGGTGCTTATGATGATGATGATGATGATGATGATGATGTTGATGCTGATGATGATGACGATGATGATGATGATGATGGGGGATGATGATGATGATGCTGATGATGATGATTGTGATGGTGATGATGATGACGATGCTGATGATGATGATGATGATCAGGAGGAGGAGGAGGAGATAAACGATGACTAAGGAGAAGCAACATCAGCGAACAAGACTGCTCGCCTCGCTTGCACGGTGGCCTTCGCGTAGAGCGAGCCCGTCTCGATCGCCCTCTTCTCGAGGGAGCCCCCTGCCTTGACCTTGCCGCCCCTCGGCGTGGAAGAGGGGGCTGCTGCCGCTGCACCTGGCTTGCCCGCGCGGCGGGCACGCGCGCCAGCAGCTGCGCCTCCGTCAGCCGCTCCAGCCACGCCAGCCACGCCAGCATTGGTCTTCGCCGTCGGCTTCGGGGGCGTGTCCTTGGCCAGCTGCAACGCCCTGGTGGTCGGCGTGGTGTCGACTGCGGGCCCTGCTGGCAGCGCAGCTGCGCTGCTCGCGGCAGCAGCCGCTGGCGCGGCGCTTGGCTGCGCCTTGGGCTGCAACGGGGCGGCGGCTGCAATGTTGGCGTGGACTGCAGGCGGGAAGTTGCCGAATGCCGTGGGCTGGTTGAAGTGGGCGATGGCACGCTCCCGCGCCGCTGCCAAGTCTGGCGACATTGTCGAAGGGCCAGCCGATGACTGCGCAGGGCGTGCCGTCTGCTCCGACGTCGTCCGCCAGATCTCGCTGGACTCCTGACGCGTCTCCTCGGAGATGTGGCGGAACTTCATCCTCTTGCTGTAGGGGTCGATGGCGACCCACCCCGCGCCACGCTCCAAGGCGGACTTGGCTATCTCATGGGCACCCGCAATTGCGGTGGCGCTGTGGTGCCCGCCCTCAGCTGCGATGAGCTGGTCCAGGTTCATCATCCGTCCAATCTTGATGTCGGACTCGGAGTCCTGCGTCACTTTGGACCGCTTCTTGATGGCCTCGCTGTACTGCTCCTCGGCCCACTCGCGCCTGCGCTTGGCCTTGGCATCTCTCGCGAGCCTGCCAAACCCATCCCACTGTCCATTTGCCTTCAGCCAGCGCGTGAATCTACTTCCCAGGGCGCCCCGAGCCGCGAAGTCGAACCCAGCCTTCGCACACGCCTCCAACACGTCGTCGTCGATGCCCTCCTCATCCTGCTGGGCACCCCCCACGGTGGTCGGCAGCTCCTGCCCCTTGAACTTCTGCTTGAAGAGCGCCACCATCTCCTGAGGCGATGGAAGAGCTCCTCCTCCTCCTCCTCCTCCTCCTCCTCCTCCTCCTCTTCCTCCTCCTCCTCCTCCTCCTCCTCCTCCTCCTCCTCCTCCTGTGTTTTCCCCCAGCACCCCCGATGAGGGGATGATGCGGGAGATTGAGGTGGCCAGAAGATGAGGAAGTCAGGGCAGGTGCGGAGAGCGCATATCTTTCGAATGTAACCTCTGGGCTCCTGCTCGAAGCTGCTGATGCGCGTCGCGCAGTCGACTGCGGAGGGCGGCATCGGCTGGCTCGGGTCCAGCTCGGGCTCGTGGTCACAAGAGTTGGTGTCCACCATATCTGGCTGGCGGTCTGGCAGCTCCTGCTCCGTGGGCACCTCCTCCCCAGCTTCGCCGACTGCGGCGCCCTGGCTGTCCGCGGCTGCGCCGTCGAGCACCTCTGGGCGCGCCTCGCTCGGCGCCCGCTGGCCCTGGCCAGCAGCCGAGCCACCGTCGACCATCGGCTGGCTGAGCTCGGAGCGACCTTCCGAGCCCGAGCTGCCCTGGGCCACGCCAGCATCCATGTTGGGCTCGGGCTGCGGCGAGGCTCCAGCGCGCGTCGCCTGGGCACCCAGGCTCGCCTGCGCGCCTGGGGTTGGCGGGGTCGCGCCGCCTGGCTGGTCGACGGCGTCGTGCTGCAGCGTCGCAAGCTCCGCGGCGGCCCCTAGTGGCTGCGTCTCTGGCAGAGTGTCCTGCTGGGCGGCGATCGCGAAGATCGGCACGCTGTCGAGGTCGGCAGGCTGGCTGATGTTGTCGTCGCCGCGAGCGCGGAGCTGCCACCGCCGATGCGGCCGAATGGGCTGCTCATCATGTTGCACGGGCTCGCGATCCAAAGTATACTGAACAAATTCGTCGAGTGTCGGGGTCGGGCGTACCCAAGGCCTGGTCGCAACTACAGTCGGAGTCCGGCTGGCTGGCTGAACTGCGATCGGGCCCTTGTCGACGACGGTCTGTGTCTCCTCGACGTCGCTGTCGCTCAATGAGACGGGTTGGTCTGGCCCAGCTGCGTCACGCTGGGATAGCTGCTCGAACCCGTGGCTCTGGCGATCCTCGAGGCAAGCATATGGGCGACGCTGCATACACATATATACAACTATATATATATGTATATATATGTGTGTTTGTGTGTGTGCGTGTGTGCGTGTGTGTGTGCGTGTGTGCGTGTGTGTGTGTGTGCGCGCGCGCGTGTGTGTGTGTTTGTGTGTGTGTGCGTGCGTGTGTGTACGTGTGTGCGCGCGTGTGCGTGCGTGTGTGTGTGCGTGCGTGCGCGCATTGTGCGTGTGCGTGTGTATGTGTGTGTTTGTGTGTGCGTGTGTATGTGTGTATGTGTGTGTGTGCGCGTGCGTGCGTGCGTGCGTGCGTGCGCGCGTGCGTGTGTGCCTGTGCGTGCCCTGTGCGTGCGTGTGCGTGAGTGTGCTTTTGCGCGCGCGTGTGCGCGCGCGCGCGTGTGCGCGTGTGTGCGCGAGCGTGCGCGTGCGCGCGCGTGCGTGTGCGCGCGCGCGCGTGCGCGTGCGCGTGGGTGCGCCTGTGCGTGCGTGTGCGTGGTGGGGGGAGGGGGGCAATCGCAACGATTGGTGGTGCGGCTATCTCACCACCCTCCGTCTTGCCCCCTTCCACGCGGGGGCCACGCGTTGTCCACGTCACCATCTTAAAGGGATTGGTCACCCCATTACTCGATAATGTTGCCTGCGGGATCCGAGATGACCGAGACCCCCCCCCCCTCATCCTCCAAAAGCTATCCCGTGGATTTGATGCTGCCTGTCCTGCTGGTCATTCTCCGCCAGGGCCCTGGGCGCCGCCGAAACGATGCGCACCGTCGCAACCTGTGGGAGAATGACGCAATGGGTCGGCACGCGGACGGAGGCTGAATCTTATAGAGAGGAGGAGGTGAGGGATGAGGAGGAGGAGGAGGAGGAGGAGGGAGGGGGATGGAAAGGAGGATGAGGAGGGGGAGAAGGAGGAAGAGGGGGAGGAGGATAGTCGGGGAGTAGGCGGAGGCGGAGGAGGAGGAGGAGGAGGACGAGGACGAGCACGAGGAGGAGGGCTGCGAAAGAGAGGGCGAGAGGAGTTGGTTCATCGGATTGCCCCCGAAGTCTGTTATCAAGGAATCCCCGCGCAACCCGAGCAGCTGCGCCCTCGGCGTCGGCCATTGAACCCACTTGTCGAGTGCCAGCCCTAACTTGCCGAGGGGCAGCGGAGAAACTCGAGGCCAAAATGCTCAGGACAGCATCGGGGTTCGATCGGTGTTGTCTGCGTTCGCATTCGAGTCGTTATCGCACGGTGTTCTGCATTCGTTCGACTCGCACTTGCATCGAATGAATTATTTCAATGATCGGGGTCCGATGCCCGCTAGCACCCACTGCCCCCCTGGTCGCCACGGCTGGACGACTCCCGAAATAGCTACGCCGAATCGCCACGGCTGGACGTTGCCCTCCTCTTCGCCACGGCTGGATTGCCAACGTGCACCGAACGCCCCGAGTGGCTACAGTCGGGGCCTTGAAGAAGGAACCCTTTTCGTTGGGGAGGGGCTCCGCGTTCCTTAAGTGTTTCGCAGTTTGTCTCAGGTTTTCCTTATGTTTTCGATCGGAAGTCGAAGCTAAACGCATAGAAAAAAAGGCCTCGTTCCTTATTTTGGGTTCCTTGGGTCAAGGCCCCGACTGCATAGCATTCGTTATCTTTTTTTTTCTTTTATTTTATATTTACTTTCTTACGATCTTGGTTTTGATTCTTTTTTTTTTTTTTTCTTATCTACTTTTCTCTGTTTTTTTTTTTGTTTCTTTTTTTTTTTTTTTCTTTTTTTTTCCTCTATTTCCTTTACTCTTTTTATTTTTTTTTCTTATATTTTTTTCTCTTTTTTTTTTTTTCTCTGTTTTTTTTTGTTTTGTTTTTTTTTTTTTTTTTTTTTTGTTTTTTTTTTTTTCTTTTTTGTTTTACCTGTTAATTTTTTTTTTTTTTTTTTTTTTTTTTTTTTTTCTCTTTTATATTTTTTCCGCGATGGGGCATCTAATTGGGCATCTAATCCTTTCGTTGCGAAGCTTTTTCCTCTGGCCTCTTTTCAACTCCCACGTTCTTCTAGACAACTGTCTAGATCACCAGCCCGACGGGGCTGCCCGAATCAAACCCTACATGTCCAGCGTGAATGGCCCCTCGGGCGAGGGGGGCCTCGGCCTCGCTGGTGGGCGCGCCGCTGCGTGCCTCTCAGGCACTGGCGACCCAGCGGCCTGCTTCGGGTCGGGGGTCTTGGGCGCCGTCGTGTTCGTCTTCCCCTGGCCCTTGGTGTTCTGCCCCTGGCCCTTGCCCGAGATCTCGATCGTCGCGCCGTTGGCCATCACGGTGCCGCCCGCGCCGATGGCGACGCCCTTGCCCCTGCCCCCGACCTCGCCGATGTTCGTGCCCTCGGAGTTGCCCTCCACGATCCCCGAGTCGCCCTCGCCGATGTTCTGGCCCTCGTCCGCGATCGAGTCCTCGCCCTCGCCGATGTCCTGGCCCTCGTCCATGATCACGCCCTCGTCCTCGCCGATGTTCTGGCCCTCGTCTACGATCACGTCCTCGCCCTCGCTGATGTGATGGCCCTCGTCCGCGATCACGCCCTCGCCCTCGTCGATGTTCTGGCCCTCGTATACGATCGCGTCCTCGCCCTCGCCGATGTCCTGGCCCTCGTCCGCGATCACGTCCTCGCCGATGGCCTGGCCCTCGGAGCCCCGCGGACGCTTCGCACCTCCTAGGGAAAACCAATGTGTAAGATGCGGGGCCCAACCATCTTACATGCCCGCCCCTCCATGCGAAGGGACGCGGATTACCGTATCAGCTCAGGACCGTTTCGTCTAGGTTCAAACATTGGAACAGTTGAAAAGCTTGCCGGCCTGACCCCGCCCTCAGGAGAAGCCAGATCATTTTCAAGGGGGGGGGAGAGGGCATAGCACATGGAAGACGGTTGGCATTGAGGAATGGTGTGTGGACGAGGGTGACGATCGAGGGAGGTGAGGAGGATGAGGAGGAGGAGGAGGAGGAGGAGAAGCAGGAGGAGGAGGCGAAGGATGAGTAGGAGAACGACGAGGAGAAGCAGGGTGAGGCTCGAGGAGGAGGAGGAGGAGGAGGCGGAAGAGGCAGCGAAGGAGGAGGAGGAAGAGGAGGAGGAGGAGGAGGAGTTAAGGAAGTAGGAGGTAGGTTGGCTCCTTCTGCTGATGCCCTTGCCGCTGCTGGCCTCTTCTTCATCGCCAGCTTCCCTTTCATGAGCATGGTCTGCTGCGCCTTCTCCAGCAGCGCGTCCTCTCTTGTGATGGTGTTGTTCGCTAGGCGCGTCGCTACGTCGTTGCACCAGGCCATCGCCAACTTCTCGCCATCATTGATGTTCTCTGCGAAGTCCTAGCTGGAAAATTCGGCTGGCCGACGACGATTACGACTACACCCTGCGAGATGCTTAAGAAATCATTGGTTAAGAAATTCATAGTCTCAGAAGTTGAATAAAAACCCCAAAAAACTATTCAAATCTTAGGATTTACATTGAAACATTAAGAATCAACGAGACTCTGGCCGAAAATTTAAGTTTTCTTAAGCATCGCCTAAGGTGTACGACGCTGTCCTGTATCACGCCTTCCCCCTCCACTCCTCCAACTCCTTCCCTTCCTCCTCCTTCCACGTGTTGCTGAGGGGCCCTCGGGTCCGCCACGTCCATCTGCAAGACCTGCCAGCCGTCCTGCATGATCCTGGCCAGCCGTTGAGGAGGAAAGCCCTTGCGGTTGTTGTTCCTGGCTGGTCCCCCGCAATTTTTTTTTCTCTCTCTCTCTCTCTCTCTCTCTCTCTCTCTCTCTCTCTCGTTCTCTCCCCCCCTTCCTAGGTTCTCCTCTTCACTTCTTTGTTCCTCTCCTCTTCCCCTCTCCTCCTCGTCCTCCTACTCCTCCTCATCCTCCTCCTCCTCCTGCTCCTCGTCCTCCTCCTCCTCCTCCTGCTCCTCGTCCTCATCCTCCTTCTCCTCCTCCCTCCCTTCTCCTCCTCCTACTCCATCCCATTCAACTCCTCTCCCCAGTGTTTTTTTTAAATTGCTTTTGCCCCAGTCGGTCTTGAACGACGTGGAGACGTGCGTCTCCTCGGTCTTGATACTCACCAGCTCGATCCCCTCTGTCTGCGCACTCTTCTTGCCCTTGCCCTTGCCTTTCGTCTTCTTGCCGACCGCGTCGACGTGTTGCTCGATGGGCGCATCCTGGAACTGCATGACGATGGCCTCAACGGGCGGAGGATGGAGGATGGGGGTTGGCAGGATTGAAAGGAGAAGGGCGATGACGACAAACTGAGAGGAGAGATGCCCCGACGCCTGCGGCACACTGCGCGTGAGCCCGTCGGACCACTTGGCAATCATCGCGTCCGTGGGGAGCGCGTTCTTCGGCGGGTACATGATCTGGCAGTAATCCTTATACTGATTGTTCCGGATGCGCTCGACGCGGAAGGCTTTCTTCAGCTCTTGGTCGTGATCGAAATCCCACTTCTGCTCGATGCCTTCAGGGGAAGGCGCCGACCCCCTCTCCTCCGCCATCCACCCCCGTGGAAGCGAGGGGGCGGGGGGAGAGGGGGAGAGAGAGAGAGAGAGAGAGAGAGAGAGAGAGAGAGAGAGAGAGAGAGAGAGAGAGAGAGAGAGAGAGAGAGAGAGAGAGAGAGAGAAAGAAAGAAAGAAAGAGACAGAGTGCGAGAGGGGGAGGAAGAACATTGCACGGAGGAGTGAGGAACCCGAGGAAGAATACGAGGAAAAAGAAATTCATAAGAATAATAGGTCGACGCGGAAGACGGGGACGAGGGATAGGACCTGACCCTGCAAGGGCCAATGGCCGAAACCGTACCAGATTTAACTGTGCCGATCGGTGCCATTTGTTGTTTTGAAGCTCTGGTTTTGGTCGGCCCGCGCGGGCCGTCGTCAGCGCCAGAAGCCTCGCCGCCTGGGCCCTCGCCACCACCGTGGCTACCGTCGTCGCCTGGGCCCCCGTCGTGATTCTCATCACCCTCTCCATCTGGGACTTCTGGCCTGATCGGCTTACTCTTCTCACGAACCGGCCTCCGCGGCCCATCGCAGCCCTTCCCCTTGCCTCGGGACCCCCCCAGAACCACGAATCTGGGCTTGGTCGCAGGCTCGCGCGAGGCCCTCTGGTTCTGCGAGGGCGGCGGGCTCTGCTTCAGGGTCAAGCCGAGGCCGCGCAGCTGGAACCATTTCGGGGGGCGTCTGGGAGCGCGTAGGTTTGGCAATAGCTGGCTTCCCACCCCCTCCAGGTCTTGCAATGATCTTATTCTGTGACATGCACCCCATCTGTGATCCCTGCGCGTCTCCTCCGCCACCTCCTCCTTCTCCTCCTCGTCCGCCTCCTACTCTCCCATCTCCGTCCCATCGTCCTCATCTTTTTCTCTCTCCTTCCCTCCTGCTTCTCGACCTCCTCTCCCCCTTCACCCTCATCCTTCTTAATCGAAACGGCGTGTCCTGCTGTGCCTGGCCGCGTGCCTGAAGAGCGTTCTCAATCTCTTGCCGTTCTCTTCCGCCCAATCGTCCAGCTCGTCGGGCGACAGCGGGAACCTCGGAGCGAGTGTTGTGTCTCTCATCTCTTTTTTTTTTCTTTTCTCTCTCTCTCTCTCTCTCTCTTTCTCGCTCTCTCTCTCTCTCCCTCATGTTTATACTTCTCTCTATATTTATTTCTCTAGTTTTTTTTGTTTTTCTCTCTCTCTCTCTCTCTCTCTCTCCATATATAGCTCACTCTCTGTCTTTCACCTCCCCTATTCCCTGCTGCTCTGCACCGTCGATGCCCCCGCTCAGAGAGAGAGAGAGAGAGAGAGAAAGAGAGAGAAAGAGCGAGAGATAAAGACATGGCAGACAGAGAGAGTGAGAGAGCGACAGAGAGAGAGAGAGACAGAAAAGAGAGAGAGAGAGAGAGACAGCGAGAATGAGGGATAGAGAAAAAGAGACAGAGAGCGAGAGAGAAAGAGAGAGAGAGAGATTGCGCGTAAGCCGAGAGAGAGAGGAAGCGACAGCTAAAGACAAGGAACCCGCGGTCACTGGCGATGATCTTCAAGCCATCCTCGAGCGACAGCGGGCGGAAGCTACAGTTCGGGGACGCTGTGCGAGCAGCCTTCCGCTGGCCCGATCGCGGGCACCACCATTGTGAAAATACCCCCCTGGCGGCAGAAGACCCTAAACAGCGCAACCGCCGACGACCGAGCCGACGTCCGACGCCGTCGTCGGCGTCGTTGTCGTCGTCGCCATCGTCGTCGTTGTCGTCTTCGTCGTCGTCTTCTCGGGCCCCGCCCCCTGCGGCCCCCTCCCCGACGAACGAGCTGAAGGCGTTCGTGACCAGAATTTCGGAAAGTCGGATCCAACCGTGGCGACGCCGTTTGCGGATCTCCCTGGACTCCGCAGCTCCTCCTCGCCACTTCCACCGACCGACCACCGACCGACTACCGACCGATCGACTACCAATAACGCGACGACGACGACGACAACGATGACGACGACCATGACGACCGACGACCGACGACGACGACGACCGAAGACGACGACGGCCGATGACCGATGACGACCCACGATTGACCCGACAACTGGCCACCGAAGACGACCGAAGGAGAACCGACCGAAAACAGGCGGAGTCGTCGAGAGACTGGGCCTAATTAGTGGCGCGAGGATCCGCATTTTGGAGGGGACCGGCTTGCTCCTGACAGGGTTCTTGGGGCACTGGATGAATCCAACCTGCTGGCTGGCCAACCCCCCGCCCTCCAGGAAAATATTGGTGCGAGCACAAAGGACAGGCGAGGCGAGAGAGGAAGAGGAGCAGGGCGACGGAAGAAACACTGAGGTGGCGGAGGACGAGGACGGGGACGAGGATGAGGAAGAGGACGACGAGGGTGAAGAGGATCGGCACAGCCTTGGTCACCACTGGCCGAAGTGCTTCAACTATGGCGGCTGTGTCTGCAAAGCGCGGTTCTTTCGCCTTGCACCTCGGCGCGTGGCCCGCTGAACTCGAGCCGGACATGCTCTGGGCCGAAGAGGGGGAGAGGGGGCGAGAAGCCGGAGCTCTCGCATCTGCCACGCCCAACAAAACAACTCGGACCCCTGTTTGCAGGGAAAGTCCGCCGATCCCGCAGAATCACAGGCCGTAGTTGTCGTGAACGCCGCACATTGTGATTTCGCCTCAGCGCGTGCTACATTCTTGTCGTCATACACAATTATTTTCAACCCCTGTTTGTTATTTTTTCTTTAGTATTGGGCTGGTCTGTTGTTTTTGTTTGTTTTATATTTGTTTTTGTTTGTTGTTTTGTTTTCGTCCCTTTTGTTCTTGTTGATTGCTTGGTTTTGTGTCATGTTTTTTTTTTTTTTGTTGTTTCCTTGTTGTTTTCCCCTGTTTGCAGGGAAAGTCCGCCGATCCCGCAGAATCGCAGGCCGAAGTTGTCGCGAACGCCGCACATTGTGATTTCGCCTCAGCGCGTGCTACATTCTTGTCGTCATACACAATTATTTTCAACCCCTGTTCCGCCGATCCCGCAGAATCACAGGCCGTAGTTGTCGTGAACGCCGCACATTGTGATTTCGCCTCAGCGCGTGCTACATTCTTGTCGTCATACATAATTATTTTCAACCCCTGTTTGCAAGGAAAGTCCGCCGATCCCGCAGAATCACAGGCCGTAGTTGTCGTGAACGCCGCACATTGTGATTTCGCCTCAGCGCGTGCTACATTCTTGTCGTCATACACAATTATATGCACAGTCGCACACGCATACATTATATACAAGTGTGTACAATCGATAAAACATGAAATGCGTATACATGCATACATACATATACACACATATATATATACATCCATACATACATGCATACATACATATATATATATATGTATATACATGTATATATATGTATATATGTGTGTACACAGCTAAACATAACAGTTAACACTACTATGCACATACCATGTATATATATATGTATATATACACAAATATATATATGTGTGTAATAATATGTTTGAATGCATGCACGGGTGTACGTATACACACGCATGTTCGGTGTGAGTGATACGTCGTTGATGATGGTTGTGAAAAAACGAAAAGGCGCACTGCGCAGCGATAGGGCGCAAAAAAAACGCGCCCTTTCGCAAAAGCAGCCGCGAAAAAGAGCCGGATGAAAAGGCGCACCGACCCTGTGGGCAGACAACAGTGGCATCGAGACGTGGGAGCACATTGTGACGGAAGAGGAGCCGACTGCCTACCACGTCCTCGCCTACCACGTCCGTGATGTGCGGACCCGTGTCAATGCCCCTGGCATCGAGGTCTGGCTTGACCCTGGTGATCACCACGACGGCGCCTACTTACCGTGGGGGACGACAGTCATGGGCCACCGCGGTATAGACCCTGCGGTGGCGGGGCGGGACGGCTGGGTCATCCTCCACCACGACCACGGCGACACCACTACTAAGCTCTGGGCACCGACCCAAGTCCACGTCAAAGCGGACGTCACCTGGCGCACCGTCATGGTACCAGCGGACATGGGGCCCCAGTGGATCAGGTGCCATGCCGAGGACGCTCGCCTCCCCGCCGAGGTTGTCCGCACTACAGGCCAATCCTGGTTTGCTGACGTCTGGCCCTTGTGGGATCGCCCGCGACCCCACCCAGACGACCAGGCACAAATGAGCATGCGCTCCCGCCTTTACCAGGACGCTGGTCTTGCCTACAGTGTCGATTCCAATGCTGTCAGTACTGTGCGGCTCGCCGCAACACGCAGCTCGGCACCTCGGGCCAACCAACGTGCCCAGACTGCGGTCGCAGCGGACTGCGTACACTCATGGACTGGTCCACGGACTACTCGTGCAACAGTTGGACGTGTGCATACAGCACCAACAACAGGGACTCCGACACATGCTGCCTGTCCAGCAGGTGCCCCCATCCCCCCAGTCCACACAGCCTGCTCGACGTTCGTGCCACAGGGATGCCGCCGCACATCCTTGCCCGCCAATTCGGCAACGCGCCAGCCCTCCACGACCTTAAGGAACCCCCCCGAGCGCCTTCAGGCCCCGGGGGGGAACCTCCACAACCAGGGCAAGCAGGCTACCAGGGTCACTGGTACTTCCCACCGCAGCCGCGGCGCGTCCCCAGGCAGGGACTGCCTGACGGCACAAGGCGGCCACCTGGATTCACAGGAACGGGGATGCCCGAAGAACCTTCCCCCGACCACCCGCTTTGGAGGGAAGGCTACGTGCTCTTCAGTCCCCACCAGGCCCTCAAGGAGGAATTCACCTTCAACAAGACGGTCCGCCGACCCTACTCCCTAGCCATCACCAACATGTACAGGGACCGTGTCACGGTCAGGACCGTCTGCGAGTCGATCGCCGAGCGCATCCACACTACCAGCACCCGCTGGCGAGACGTGGCACTGCACTGGGACGCCGAGGGTGGTCCTGGGCCTCAAGCCCTCGACTACGACATGCGACTCTGCGACGCCGTGGTGAGCCGTGCCACGACCGAAGCCGAGCTTTCTTTTTATCTATTTTATTTTTTTTTTCTTTTTATTTTATTATTGTTTTATTTTTTTTTTTGTTTTTTTATTTTTTCTATTTTTATTTTTTTTTTTTTTTTGCTTTTATTTCTTTTTCTTAAACCACGACCGCAGCAACCGTGGTAGTTTCTGCCTCTATGGGCCAGCGCACCAGCGAGCCGTCAACATCACGGCGATCTCCGAGCCGCAGAACATCGACTACATGGAGCATGTGCGGCGATACTCACCCGTAGGGGGGACCTACCCTGACCACGCCTTCGAGCACGTCTATCGGGGCTGGCAGCGGCCCGACGTGCCCACCATCCTCCCCGACACCCGTCCCCTCTCGAGAGCCGACTGGCAGCGCCACCAACAGCACCAGCAGCGCATCCAGCAGCGGGACAAACGTGACGCAGGACAGCAGGGCACACCACGCTACCGCTCCCCTGCGCGAGTCCCGACAGGCGGTAACACGGCCTACGACGGGGTTGCCGCCTACTACCGTGGCCCCATAGGTGCCAGGCCCGCGGCTGCTGGAGCAGCCGCCTCCAGCTACGGCCACGCCCCCCACGCCAGGGTACACCCAGCGGTCATCGGCTACCCGCGTGCACCCGTGCAGGCCCTAAGGGCCACCTCGCCAGTGCCAGGGTCCACGCGCGCCTGGGGCCTTTACTCAGGCCGACATGATGGCACCTCCAGCAACCAGCCCGCAGTGATAACCCCTGCGGCTTCAGCCCAGGGGGCTGCAACAAACAGTGGCAGGGCTGGGCGCCCCGAAGGATGGCGTGATGCGAACGTGCGCGCTTGGCAACCTCGCCAGCACACGCCCCCGCCAAACGTGGCTGCAGCACTGCGCCCTGCCCAGGCAAAACCTGCCCCACCTGAGCGGGAGAGGCAGCCGCTTACCCCGCTCGCCCTCACGCACATCCAGGCGCATCACAGCGCCTCCCCGCGGCACAGCGAGGGAAGCGCCCACCACGTCAGCCCCCGCCCCGACGCTGTCGACCCTGACCAGGCCACAGCCACGTCGGAGGGCGGCACAAGCGCCTCTCGCCAGCCCAGCCCATCACCCTGCGCGGCGCCGATCCGATCCCCGAGCAGGGCGGATTCCGAGCGCGCTAATGCCCAGGCGACCTCGCCACGTGACCGCCACACGGGCGGGCGCGTCCCGCGCAGCAGGACCTGCAGCCGCCACAGTTCACGCAAGGCCCCAGGGAGCTCCACGAGCTCGCCGCCTCGCGAGACTCAGGCTGATGGCCGAGCCCCTGAAGTGGTGCCACGCTTCGGAGCCAGCGTCGTCGAACCTGGCCAGGTCGACCTCGAGCCGACGCCGTCCACGGACCACGAGCCGCCGCTGCCCACCCGCGTGATCGTCCCCATCGACGAGGCGCCAACCTTCGACCCGTTCAAGAACATGTATCGTGTCAAGAACCTTGCGGCGGGTTTCGGCGGTGGCTCACCGCTCTCACCTCAGAGTCGGGGCGGAGCCCCCGCCACCTCAGCCGCTGCCGCGGCAGCGGCGGCCCCGCGGGGAATCAGCCCTGTCCGCAACGTGGGCCTCACGGCAGCGGGCATGGACGAGGCCAGCGCCAGGCCTCCGACCGTGCTGCTGGAGCTGTTCCACCAGATGCTGCTCATCAAGATACTGACGGGGCGGGCGCGCCACCGCAGGACGGACCAGCGGTGTCGCGTGCGCAGTATATGCGCGTGCGTTGTGCCGCTGCCGCGCCTAGCCGCCGCCGCTGGTTCGCTTTTGCTTTTGTGCTCGGCAGGGCGGATCGAGGAGTCGCCTCCCTCTCCCTCTGCTGCCGTCTCACCTCTCCTCCCCTCGTCCCCTACGGTACTGGAGTGAGGAGGATTTTTCGTGACATTTTTACTGACGTTTATGAACCCCCCCTGGCGCAGTGCCGACCGTGTCCCGCCTATATTTCTGGCCTGACGGCGGCTTCAGCCCCGGTCAAGCTAATCCATAGGAACGCCATGAGCTCCTACTGTGGCCAAGCCTCCTACCTGGGTGAGGGTCAAGCTGACCTTCACCGTGCGGGGCGTGCAAACCCAGTTCCACCGATGGAGACGGGCCAGGTCGCTCCATACACCTCGTCAGCCTTAACATCACCAGTCTCTCAGCGAATTGGCCAACCATCACCGCCCTTGGTGTCGACCACAACGCCGCAGTCATAGCACTGCAGGAGACCCGACATGCCAAGCCGACTAGACAAGCCATCGCTACCAGCGCCGCCAATCCACTCCACGGAGGATACCACGCCAGTCTTGGACCTGAACTAGATCTGGCGCGAGCCCAGCGCAGAGCTGCCCACGGCGGCACAGACCACACCGTTGTGGGCAACACTGGCGCCTCGGGAGGGGTCGCCATCCTCTCTAAGGATGCCATTGTCGACTCCACTGTCGTCGACAATGCGCCCTGTATCGCCGCCCTCAAGGCCAAGAAAAGATGGCACGAGGTCTTTCTCCCGCTCTGCACTCAACACCGCCGCAGGCGGCGACGAAACCACCACGGGCCCGCGGGGATCTACATAGCGAGCCTCTACGGGATTGCTGGAGGAGACAGCACAGCTCTTTTTCGGCTCGCTGACTGCGCCGCCGCTAGGGTCGGCTCAGCCCCCTACTTCATCTGCATGGACGCCAATACGACATCGACGACAATCCACACCTTCTGCACATGTTGCAGCACGGATGGTTCAACGTTGCTGAGGGCACACCAGACCACACCATGCACACATACGGCAATATCCCTGACTGGGACCGCGTCACCAAGTGCCCCCGCACTTCGCGCATCGATTATTTCATTGCCAACCAAGCGGCGCGATCCCTTGTCACCGACTTCTGCTACCTTCGCGACTTGCCAGCGAAGTCTCATGTTGGCCTGCAGGTCACGCTTGACCTCAGTCGCCTCGACCATACGGCCCGACGTCTTCTTGCCCCCACGCCCTACCCTCCTGACGATGGAGCTCATGAGGGTCACGAGCTGCAGGCACTAGGGACCCTCATCGCTGGGCGATATCAGGACCGCATGGAACAGGCCGACACACACGACGACGTGGAGCTCATGTTCGCCCTGGCTAACGAGGCCAGTCATGAGTACCATCTCACCCGTCTGCGCGACCTGCCACCTCCACCGCCCGACCACCCAAAAAAGAAGCCCCCCACCATGCACGGGCTCACGCCCACGTTCGATGATCGACCAGTTGTCCCCCGCGCCTTCCCCACCTACGGAGCTTCCACGATACACATGAACCGACTGCGCAAGCTCCATCGGCAACTCTGTGAGCTCCGTTTCATCGGACAGCACCATCATTTGGATTGCCGTGCTATCCCGCCGTACCTCGCGCAGCGCATCGACTGCACGTGGACCGCGGCCCCCCTCTTATGCCACAAGCTGCGCCCCACGGTTCTCCTAGACTTCCCCGAGGCCTGGACCCCCGACGAGCCAGTGCCTCACGGAGAGCACCTTGACGTTTTGATCCAACACCTCGACTTGGAGCTGGCGCGACGTGCGAACCGTGCCAAAGCTGAACGCATCAAGATATGGGCTGAGGGCGTCCGCGAGCCAAGCGGGCGAAAGTCGGCCATATACGCACGGGCTGCTGACAGCTCGCCCACGGCGTATCTCCGCACGCCTACCACACCTGACGATACGCAACTCCACTGCGACACCAACGCCTTTAAACCTGACGAAGCTATCACGGACGACAGCGACGCTGACACCGAAGCTGGCGGCTTCAGCCCCAGCGACGGTAGTTCGCCCGACACGGACAATGACGAAGACCACACTCGTGAACCACCACCTGCGCAAGTCCCCGACATCCTTCCTGCCAACGCCATTGTTGCTAACACCAAGGACATGCTGAAGCTCATGGTCGACACCTGGGAGCCCATCTTGGGCAGGTACCGTGCACGTGCGGGACATGACGCCGAAGCCATGCCGACGTGGCCGACTTCTACGACGAGTACCGACAGGAGCTGCCTACGCCATCACCAGCTACCCCTTTCCACCTCACCGACGACCAACTCATCCACTTCATTCGCACCCGTTCACCGCGCCGCGCGGGGGGACTGGACGGCTGGACTACTAAGGAAGCTAAGGAGTTACCCGACGACATTCTTCGCCTCTTCGCCAGCGTCCTACGCGCTATGCAACGCACTGGCACCATCCCAGAACCCCTCCTCCACGTGCCAAACCCGTGCCTCCGAAAAGGCCGAGGCGAACTCCCAACGGACCAACGACTTCTCTCTGTGCTTTCCGTTTGGATGTATGCGTGGGAAGCGCCAGCTTACCGCAGCCTCACGGACTGGCGGAAAGGATGGACCCACGCCACGAGTTTTGGCGCTGTCCCCAAATCTACCATTGGGGACGTCAGCACCTCTCTTGCCCTGCGCATCGAACACGCCAGGGCCTTACTCCTTCCCTTAGCTGGAGCTGCCCTGGACCGACAGAAGTGTTTCGACTACCTCATCACGGACATCTGCCTTAACCTTGCGCTTCACGCGGGGTGCCCCCAAGACATCGTTACTGTCCGCAGAAACTTCTACAGTCGCCACAAACGCTACATCCGCATGAACGGTGCGTATTCTAAGGAACTGGCCAGGACTAACGGTCACCTCCAGGGAAGCTCTTGGTCCCTGGACGACATTAAGCTGCTCATGTGTGTGTGGACCAAGACACAGCATCGATACGTTCCGCGATCACTCAGCACTACCTTTGTTGACGACAGCAACTCCACTACCCACACCGCGCCTGAGTTGCAGAAATCTCTTGATGAAACCGCCAAGTTTGATCGATTTTCTGGTCAACGCATTCACCCTGGCAAAGTGGCGGGGTGGGCGCTCGCCGACGAGCTTCACACCGCCGTTACCCAGCTCACTCTGGCGGAACGGCCCTTACGCGTGGTCGACTCCTTCAAGCTCGTCGGGAGTTACATCAACGCCGAGGCAACGCCGGCTCCAGCCGCGCTTAACCTCACGGCCACCGCTGACGCCCGTGTTCGCAGGGCGACTAGTCGCCTGCCGCGCATTGGCAAGCTCCCATCACCGATGCTTATTAAGGCGCGGCACGCCCGTTCCCTTGCTGCCAGCGTCTGCACCACGGGCACCGACATTCAAGCCCCATCAGGCCCCGTCAAAACTGCCTACAACCATGCCCTTAAGGCGGCTATCCGCCCCAATGGAAACAGGTGGGTCGAGTTTTGGACCCTCATGGCCGTGTGCGTCCCAGGACACGCCCTGGAGATTGACGCCATTACGCAGCGTGAAGTCTTCCTGTGTCTGCGGCGACAGGTTAACCGCGACGCTACTCTCTGCGGCCTCGTCAGGGATCTCCAACACCATGTCCAGACCCTTTTCGGGGGAGGACCTGTAGGACGACTTGTCCAGACGCTTCAGCAGCTCCTTTGGACCTGGCCCACATTTGGCATCATGTACGACGACTGGGGCTGTCAGATCAGTTGGCTGAACCTACCCCAAAACGCCTTCCTTCACATGCTGCGAGCCTCACAACGCAGAGCCTTTCTGAGAAAAATCAAGCCACGGCGCCATGACCTTGGACACCTGGCCTCTGTCAGACAGGGCCTCGACCTCTTCGCCAGCACGTGGCTCGCCCGAACGAAAGGAGCAGCCAAATGCAACGCATGGCAGCTGGCGCTCCTCCTTACCTACCTGTCGGGCGGGGACCACACCCAACAGCGACGATCCCGATCAAACACGTCCGCTGACCCCAGCCCCATCTGCCGATACTGCGACGAGGAAGAGGAAACTCAGGAGCACACTGTGCGCGACTGCAAGTGCTGGGCCCGAGAAAGAATCCCTCTTACCACCCTCATCAGTGACGAGCAGTGGGCCCGCCTTCCACCGCACACAAGACACTGCGGGCTCTTCGATGAAGACCCAGCCCTCCTCGACCTGCAGGCCGACCTCGCGAGGGACCCGCTACCTCAGCCCATACCGCGGCCCCCACCTGAGGGAGATCCTGCGGCTTCATCCCAGGACTCCTACACCACCTACCTTGACCATGACACTGGTTGGACATGGGTCTACGCTGCCACGGACGGTGCATGCACCAACCAAGCCATCCCATTGCTTGCACGAGCGGGCTACGGCGTCTACTACGGCATCGACCACCGCATGAACTACAGTGCACGCGTTCACGGCATCACGCAGAACGCACAACTTGCGGAGACCCTCGCCATTGTCCACCTCACGGCATGTGCTGAACGGCCCGTACACGTTTTCGTGGACAACCAGGCGGTGGTTGATGGTTTCCAAAGGATCATCGACGGACACTCACCACCGCAGGGCACGCACGTGGAGCTCTGGGAAAAGATCCACCGATGCGTCATGGCCAAGCCCACCATGTTCCGCGTCGAGAAAGTCGCTAGCCACCAGGGCGACATGGGCATCGACCTCGGGCTCATCGGGCCCATCGCGGAGGAGTTCAATCGTCAGGCTGACGCCCTCGCCACAGCGGCGGCACGTACTCATAACCTTCCAGACGACATCGTCGAAACTGCCAAATCACGACATCGCCAAGCGACCGTGCTTCACGGAGTCGCTGTCGCCATCTACGAGCGTAGACATCGTACACTCCCCCTCCCACACCGCAGGGCTGGGTTCACAGCTGCGGAACTAAACAAAATGGAACCAAATCCCCTGCTGTCTGACCAGGCACCACCCGCGGCTGGACCAGACATCCCACAGTACCCGGACGAGCTCTGGGCCGAGGCCCAACGGGCGATATTCGACGAACAGGAGGACGACCCGTTCGGCTTTGGTGGGGGCCTGGACTTCCTGGGCGACGGGCCAGCCAGCGCAAACCCTGCCTCGTCGGGCACCCGCACGGCGCCCCCGACTCCGCCATTGAGAGCGGCAGCGCACCCACATGACAACGCCGCTCTTTTTCAAGACGCTGACGAACAGGAGGATGACCTGTTCAGCTTCGGTGGGGGATCGGACGCTTTGGACGACGGACCAGCCAGCGAAAACCCCGCCCCGTCGGGAAACCTCTCGATCCCTACTGCGACTCCGTCCCCGAGAGCGATATCGCCCACATACGATGATAACGGCCACCGCCAAGACGCCGACCATGACCTGGGTGACCCCCGCGGACTGAGTGGCATGGAGGACGCACCGCCGATACCACACGCTGCCGACCATGCCGCCCTACCGAGACGCCAACCTTCTACGCGACCGACCTCAGAGCCCTTGCACGGCATCACGACTGGTCCCACCGCGCAAACCACTCCGCCTCCCCACCGCCGGCAGCCCGCGGGGGCGGCTTCAGCCCCCCCGCAGGGTACTAAACCAGACAGGCCCTCGTGCCCCATCCACGCTTCCATCGTTGCTGAGCGAGAGGAAGCGGCTCTCCCGACCTCTCGGGGCGTGGCCCTAGCGGCTCCAGCCCTGGGGTCGCGTCGGCCCCTCCAGCCACCCTTCAAGGGTGACGGACGTCAGCGTACAGGGTCCCGCATTACGCTAGTCCACCATTTGGACAGGCGTACCGAGGACCTCGCCTCTGTTTCGAGGCCCTCGGCTGCTGGCACTGAGCAGCCTCCCCTCACCGACCGTGAAACCGAGCTGTCACAGGCTATGGCTGCCCTCCAGCAGAGGTGCTTAGCTCTCGCCGCGGACCTCGCCGCCGCCCAAGCTCGTCAAGGCCCTCTACTTCAGCGCCTCCACAGCGCTGGGCGAGCCTTTGCCGAGCTGCTCACGGCCTCGCCCGATGGTGCCGTGCCGTCACTCAACATCCAAGCTATGTTGTCATCGTTCCGCGGCGCTCCACCTGGTGCCCCGCGCTAATTTCCTCCTTTCTGCCTGCCCGTGTGTACGTGTGGCTCCGCGTCCACGGTGTCAGGGCGTGGGGGCGGGGGGGGCCCCGTCACTGCGCGCCGCTTAGCGGCCAAGCGCCCAACTGGCGGTCCGCCAAGCCGCCTAGCCACGTGCCAGCACGTCGCCTTTCTTGTTGGGGCCTTTTTCCTCACGCGGTCTGACAGGTGAGATCATCATCGTCTGTCCGCCGTCTGTAGCGTCTGTCGCACTGCGCCGGGGGAGGGTTTTTTTTTGTTGCCCGCCCTCGTATCTAAAGGCTGCACCGCCGCAAATAGTGCATGCGAGTTGTCGCACCGCAGTGCGCCTCGCGGACGGACCCTGGTCCGCCTACTTGTCCGACCTCTCTCTCCACTTTCTCTCTCTCTCTCTCTCTCTCTCTCCTCTCTCCCTCTCTTCTATCTCTCTCTCTCTCTCTCTTTCTCTCTCTCTCTCTCTCTCTCTCTCTCTCTATATATATTACGGACATATACAGATATATATATATATATATATATATATATCGAGGGTTCTTGGCGCCAGGACCATCGCCAAGTGCGTTGTGTCCCAGCGCTGCAATGAGTTGGATACCAGTGTTTCCAGTTTGCGCTACACTGGGCGCATCGCCCTGCCGCGCATTTGTGGCGACATATGTTATGCAGGCGCTTTTCTGCCTCAAGGATCCACTCGACCGGCGACAGTCATCCTCATCGATCCTCCTCCTCCCTCCTCTTCCACCCCCTCCTCCTCCTCCTCGATCCTGCGATCACTTGGCGCCCCAGACCCTCCGCGGTGTGAGAGTTTATCATGGCGGGTGGTTTTTCTGAATTTTTGGCCTCGGGGAGCCCTTCTCGGACCCGGGTGCCTCGCACCTCTGGGGGTCGACGTCGGGAACAAAAAATCGCAGCGTCGGGGATTTGGGTCGTCGCCTTTAATCACGGCAGCGACGGCTGCAATGCGGGTCTCCGTGAAGGTGCATTCCATGGGCACCCGCAGGCTGTGCTGCGTTCGCGCATGCTTCCGTTGGAGATGAAATATGCGCAGATGCTCTCTTTCGCCCCTGCGTCCCAGGAGGCGGGCGAACACACGGCGTTGTTCTACGAATACGACGCGCCGCATTTGGACATCCACATGTGTGTCATATATACCATCCCGTCCTTTTTCAACTCATTCAGCCCCCTCTTGCATCTTCCTACTTCATATTCCTGCTCCACCGCGTTTCACCGTGGCAACATCTGAGTTGCTGCGTTCCCGCCTTTTAAGGGGGAAACATTCGTTCTCGAGGTCGAGGACAGGGCAGCGGCGGGCAAGACGCGCCGCCGCGCTCGGACGCCCGATCTGTTTCATTATACGGAAACGGAAAGGCGAGAAGCCAACAATCATCAGTGTCTTTTCTAGGTTTTTGAATGAGTTTGGCTTCTTGGAGGCTTCCTTGGGGGTTATCTGGCATCGTGGAGCCGTCTTGGTGGCCCCTCACCGAAGGGGCGTTGAAGAAGGTTGGAAGATGAAATGCCCTAAACCACCCGCGCCCAGAGGGCTGGTGGGATTAGAGAAGGCCGCGGCCCATGGGGGCGCATCTCGTTCCAGGTTTTCAACGAAACCTGCGGCTGGGCAGCGCGGGCCTGGGAGTTACTACACGTGTTGTTTGTGTGCGATCGAGAAAAGTAGTTCGATCCCCCAGGGAATGTGGCGGCACCCATGTAATCCAGTGCAGGGCACATGTAGGAATATGAATAAAATCTGCGCCTGCGGCGGGTGTCCTGCAGCAGGAGCAGGCGCGCGAGCAACTGCATGGGCCATCTGCGAAACGAACACCATCGCAATCATAATAAGCGCGAACAAATCCTCTTTCTCTCGATCCTTCTCGGATTAGTCTTGGAATCCTCTAGCAAGCTAGATGGTTTCAAGCAGGACACGTGCGGACGACACCGTCGTGCCGTGTACTATTGCGCTACAGATCGAAGAAAAGGAGGCGGCGAACACACGGCGTTGTCCTACGAATGCGACGCGCCGCATATGGACACCCATTTATGTGTCATATATACCATCCCGTCCTTCTCAACTTATTCAGCCCTTCTTCCTTTTCCTACTTCATATTCCGAGCTCAGAGACTCCGAGGGTCCAGAAGCGAGACTACTCTGCGACACACGCGACGAAGGCGGACATGAAGAGGGGGGCATTCATTCACTATCCTCCCCACCCTTTCCCGATCTGGCACCAATCGAGTTCTCCCCCCAACGCGTCTTGCGCGACCAGGACAGCGGCGCGTGCCCGTCGCGAAGCCCAAAGTGGAGATCTTGCGTAGATGCACATGTTTGTCGGGGAAATATTGCGTTGCCCTGCCCCTTTCCCCTTCCCCCGCGAGTTGGAGGAATTTCGCTCCTTCTCGGTGTAGTGTGGTCTTCTAATTATATGATATAGGGCGTCCCCCTCGAATGAATATAGTTTATTCATATCGTACATGACAGGATTTGCACACGTATGGTATTATGGACATAGGGGCGTCCCCCCATATACTGTGTCGTTGTCCGCGTGCAAGTTTTTGTGCAATGTTCGGACTGCGCGGAACAAGAAACCAGTTCGTGAAAACCGCAGCTCGTTTGCAGCGGGGCTCGTTGCGGCTTGCTGACGTTGCGTGGCCGCCCAGCCCTGCAGCCGTCCCAGGACGGCAATGTCCACCAACACTCTCGCTTCGGCGCCGCAACGCCGGCGTCGGGCGCCAGGCGCAGCGTCTGCGGCGCACGTGGCCAGCCCGAATGCGACCGCGGCAGGACCTGTCGCTGCAGTGCCGCGCGCGACGGAGATGGCAAGGCCGACGCACGCGGTGGCCGACCTGACGGTCGCGACGATGAATTACTCCATCGCGTTGCGCTGCAAGGACAAGCGTGTGGCATACGCCACGAAGAGCGGCAAACGCATGAGGAGCGTCACATTTCTCGACGTGGCGGGGGAGGAGGTTGTCGCGAAGATGTTCGGGTCGGGTGCTCCCGATCTCGTCGAGAAGGGGAAGGTGTATTTGCTCCGATACTACACGATCCAGCGCTGGCAAGGATTGTAATTTGATTTCAGTCTTGTTGGGTCGTAGGGGCTCGTTGCCATGCATGCCGTTGACCCCGCGAGGTGTGTGTTGCCAGACATGACGTACACCAAGCCATAAACATTCAGAACAACGCGCGGACGCAGAATGTGCTTCACCCGAGGGGGGGGGGGGGGGGGAACATGTGACCGACGAAGAGAATATAGGTAGACAGAACAAATTCTAGATGGGAGAAGGAACACATAGGGAGGAGAGGTGGTCGATGTAGAATGGGCGAGTACAGAAGTTGAAGCTAAGGGCGTTTTGGATCTTCTGGTGGGCGCCGCAGTCACAACTTGGACCTTCTTTCGAAACGTGGTGGGAGCCCCGGGCTGTGGAGGGATGGGAGTTGTTTTGTTGTTGTTGTTTGTTGGTTGGTTGTGGGTTGCAGACAGTGAGGCGCATTGCAGCAGGAGTTCTGCGCGTGAACTCGCCAAGGCTCGAGTCTTTAGCATGTGCGTGTTGGGGTGGTGATGTAGACGCTGGAACGTTCTGACCACCGTGTATCTGCCACATTGTCTGAACTCGCAGGCAACGTGGAGCTGTCCCTGGGGAATCGCAGGGGCACCATCAAAGAGGCACGGCCCGCCCACATCAAAGAGGGGAACATCCCGGCGCAGGAGACGGTCGAGGATCCCAACAGGGGATGCGCGGGACGATGTTCTCTGCGTGCAATGCTATACGGAGTCAGAATGCACGTGAGGGAACACGCAGTGGACAAACATAAGGTGGTCGCGATTCAGAGCATCGCAGGGGTCAGAGCACGAATGCGTGAAGCAGGGGGCGAGAAGACGAGGAGAACGAGAATGCTGCGGGCGAAAGGGGGGGGGGGGGCGGAGTAGAAGCTGCGAGAGCGCCGCAAGTACAGGTCAGTACACACAGAGGGCGCGGGATGACACAGCTTGCATGGGCCGAGCAACGAGGATTTGAAGAAATAGTAAATTTGTATTGGATACTCATATCTTTGTGCTTCTTACCTTGTCAGCTGTCGGGGGCGGACGACTTGCGCAACGACGTGGTTGGCGCCGCCCGCGCGGTGGAGGGCGTCGTGCACGGCGCCGTAAACGATGGCAACTTTTTCCACATCTATCTCATTGTCGACGACACCACAATCAAGGTGACGGCGTGGACAGAAGTTGCCGCCGCGACGTGCTTGCCTCAGCTCATTCACAGCCGGAGTTTCGAATGCGAAACGATCAGCAGACGAGCAACAGCGGTGTGGCATCTGTGTCTGTTTCACAAGCATCGTGCTTTGTGTTGTTATTACTCTGAGGAGTCATTGGGAAGGGCGTACGCACGTACTCTAGCTTGTCCTGTGCATGCGATGATGAGGTGTGGTTTGAAGCTCGCGGAGGGCGACAGTGTACTCGTGAAGAACGGCAAGTACAATGCAGGCCGATTTGGGCGTGGGGGAGAGGATGAGGGAGCGGGAGTACGAGCATTTGTGGTGTACATCGTGTCAGCAGCACTCTCTCGGGATTTCCGGGTGTCGACTTGCGTTTCCAGTTATCGCGTGCGTCGCCATGAAGAATCGCGATTCGCGCTGTGGTCAATCATGACGCGTACAGTCGGTCTACCTTATCGGGAACGGACCAGGCCAAGAAGTGCTGAACGTATACCCCGATACTGGCATCATTGAGAAGAACGTGCCCGAGGCTTCTTTGCATGGTTTGGGTTGGTATCGCATTCTTCTGTACATCATCGCGATTGGCTCTCGTGCGTGGTGTCGAGCGATAGTTTCCCTGTTGATCACTCGAAATAGTTGCTGAACAGACATTCCTATCAGAGAACCCACCCCTCGTCTCCTAGTTCAAACATCCCCCAACGCATGATTCCTATTGACACTGTCGCGTCCTGCGCGGTTCTCTATCGTTTCTCGGTGTGTCGCATACTCCTCATAACGGTTGATTTGTCTTTCGACGACGACGACAACGGGACGAGAATTGGCGCGCGCGCGTAGTGGTCGCCACCGCTGATCCCAGGAGCCCGGGCCCACAAAAGAGGTCGCCGCCGCGCAGCAGCCGATGAGCACCCCGAAGGATGTAGGGGGGGGGGGGGGCCGAGGACGGCGCAGAGTGTTCACGTGTCCATTCTTAGCCCCAGACTAGTCGCGACTCGAACCGGGCTCAGCGAGCAAGAGTTGCAGAAGGAGGAAGAGGAGAATACACATGAGCACGAAGAGGAAAAATTTGGAAGGGAGTTCGGTGGACGGGGGCGACAGACTGAGTGGGAGAAAGGGCAGGAATCGGCGGACTTGCATTGGTGGAATGTGTCGATGCATACGCAAACTGAGTGGGTACGTGGCTATTGGTGAAGCACACATGTCACGTCAAGAAGGTGTCCGGATTGCAAGCCCAACCTTCCCCGCAGGATGAGGGCGAGGACCTGGGCGACAGCGGGGGTGCGCCGAAGCGGGCGAGGTTGGGCGAGGCCACGGAAGATTCGTAGGAATGAAATTTGCGTTCGGCGGTTTGAGTGATGCGGGAGGGTAAAAGAGGAACGAGGGGGGAAGTGGACTAACCGCGTCATTCAAGATTTTGTTTGCAATCGCCCGCCTGTGTCATATACTTTTTAGAGCTGCGGACTCACAGCAGCAGTTTGAAGATATTGCGCATTGAGCCGCATAACTGCAAAGCCCCAACCTGTGGCGCCAAAGTTACGTTGCACAGGTAGCCTCGCGGAGCAGGACGCTATATTGTTAACGTTTGTGCCCCAATCGATGTACAGGGCCTTCGCCTAACTACTCTGTTTGTGCGGCCACTGGCACTCACGCGGCGTCGCGAACATGCCGACGGTCGTGTTTTGTCCAAAGGCGGTGTCGTGCGTCAGTCTGCGCGGGTTGGCTCGTCAGCAGCGAGCAGCATCGCGTTCTGTGGCCAGGCGCGAGCAGTCCCCAGTTAGTTTGGGATTGTACAGTGTTATACCCTCGTACGTCTCGCGATGCAGGGGCGGCCCCCCGCAACGCATGATAAGGGCGAAGCGTGTGCCATGACGCGTAGTTCAAAGGTAAGTCTATGGAAACGTACATGTGTATATATACACAGGGGCGGCCCCCCTAGAACCTCTTGCGCGCTGCGGCGCAGGGCATTTTTGCCGACGCACGGCGGCGAGGTTCATTCGTGCACAACTGCACGCGCGTGCGAGTGGAGCTCGCCGCGATGGAAGCACGAGCGAATGTCGAGCGCGCGGATGGGAGGACGGAAACTGAGGGCGGAGAGAGGGAGGAGGGAGGGAGTGACGCGGAGCCTTTTCACCCGAGACGCATTTGTAGCTGATTCTACCAAAAACCTTTCTGAGAACTCTCTGAGAAGGCTCTCGTCTCTAAAGACTCGGGCGGGGGGCCCTATTGGTTGCAGTGGGAGCTCTGATGAAGCAAAGGGGAACTCCCTCGCAATAAACGACGTCGTCGTTGTTTTCGTCGTTAACGTCGTCGTTGTTGTCGTCGTGGCTGTCGGCGTCGCCGCGGTGTCGCGCGGAACTTGCGGCCGCCGATTGTGTCGGTTTGATCTCTATTGTGTGTTTTGATCCGGCTCCGTCTCGGTCGGTGCTGGCTCATGTCTTGGTCGGGCTCGTGACGTCGCGCAGCGAGGGGCCCTGTAACCGCGGGCGGGCTGGCCGCGCGATCAGGCGTTCGCGATTGTGTTGTTAAAAGATCGGGCAGAGCAGGAAGCCACGGGTAGCGGGTGGTGGAGCGGCACATATCGCCCGAGCGCGGCGGATCGAGACAGCGACAAGCATCACGCCGCCTGGTTCATAGAGGAGCCATGTCGTACACTCCCGAGCTTTCGTGCGCCATCGCCTTGGACATCCCCTTGGACACGCCAGACTTTGGCAAATCGGGACGCGCCGCGGCGAGGCGCCCGCACCACGTGTTGCTGCCAGTAAATCCTCACCACTCCCCTCTCTCATTGCATCGTTGGTCGTACGAATCAGAGCCCACCTCGACAGTTGTCGAAACCGTAGCCGACGGAACGACGCCGGGTGAGTATATTCGGAGACTGCCTTCTTTCTGTCTATCGTGGTGCGTCGGATTCTATCTACGTAACAGGTGCTCGTGGAGTGTATTTATGCTGTTCTTCTGTTGATCGTGGTGCTCTCGTATCTGGTGCCCCAAAGAGGCGCCGCGTCATCGGTCAGCCCCCCGACGACCTTCGCGAATGCATCGGGAAGGTGGTGCCGCTCAGGAACAGCGGTGGGCGCATCGTCAATGTAGACGCGATGGACTCCGGTGCGAAGGTGTCGCGGGAGATTTGCATGCCAGTTTTTATATATATATATAAACAAAAAAAACACGCGCGTTTTTTTTGCCCTCGGGCCTCACGCGCGTTATTCCTGGAGGGCTTCACCCACGGAGGCGCGCAAGAGGCTGTGGAGAGGTCGGCGCCCAGCAACACAAAAAGGAAAAAACAACAACAAAGAGCAGAGAAACAAAACAAAAACACACACACACACACACACACACACTGGGCGCGCCAGGATAATCGCTCCGCGCGATCGAGGCTGACGAGTGCGTTTCCCTTTTGCGGTTGGCGCAGGAGCGCCTGCGTCGCGAGGGCTCGTGCAGCTTGGCCCGTGAAGAGGAGGGGGCAGCGCGGGCGGTGCTCAGCCACGACCAGATTCGACTAATGTTGCATATTGCATATGACATACGGGCGTTTCCCTGGAATGCTACATGGGCGCCCCCCTGGATCGACATAAGGGCGTCCCCCTGTGTCCTCTTGGGGGAACCTCGGCAACGTGGTCAGAGTCTCGGCCTTGGCGAAGGATTCCATGGAAGAGCTCCTCAGCGCCCTCGGCGCTGTTTCCGCCATGCCAGCGGGGCGCTTGCAGCAGCGCGCGGCGAAGGGCACAGCGCACCGCGAAGAGATGGAACAGAACGGGGCCCCGAAATTTCACATTGATTCCCCGAGTGTGCGCATGTACCCTGTTCGGTTTCCCCAGGTGTCCGAAACTATGCTAAATTCCCGTGGACTCGTTTCTGCGGGTCCCCATGGTCCATCAAACGAGACACAGTCCAAGACAAGCGCCTTCCTTCTTCCCAAAAAAGGTGTGGATCTACGAGAGCTCCAGCTAGCAGTAGAGAATGGGTATAACCATGAGCATCGGGGAGCCAGAAGGAAAGAGATAAACATGCACACGTGCATGCAAGTGGGTGTTCGAATGTAATGCTTGTTTGCCCTCGTGCGTGCCATTCTTGTGCATGCGGCTTTTTCGACAGGAAGCGAAGGGCGCCTTGAACGCACAGGCGATCGGCGCCACCATCAACAAGCTTGACCGGCACTTCGCGTCCAACTCGACGGCGGCCCGCCAACAGGCTCGTGGTGAACTCATGTTAGGGATGGTCGCTTCGGCCCAAGAAGCCGCCATGTCAGCCAAGAGGAGGGCCGAGGACGTTGAGAACGCCGTCGACAAGCGGATCAAGCGCATCGGAGAGGAGATGAACGAGGATACTCAAAATATGCGTACGGGGCTGTGCGTGTTGTTGTTGTTTTTTTGAGTACGGGGCGCCGTTGTGTTTTTTTTTGTTTGTATTATTTTTTCAGTGTTAGATAAGCACTGGCAGGTTTCGATTCTGCGATATGCCGGAGCTTCCGACACGAGCCTCAGCAAAGAATTGTGGCATCTCACGCGTCAAGCTGCGATGCAAAATAGCAGCGCATTTTTAAGTCTTGTATATATCAGTGAGCCTGGAGAGGCGCCGCAAAGTGGCGCATCATCGATATCAGGAACGAAAAAGTATATAAGGGGAGTATATGATCGGGGTGCGAATCAACTTAGAGCGGATGTCGGTGAGGGCCGGTTGATTATTTTTTGTTGCGACGGGTGCGGTTTCCGTAGTGGCCCCCATCCAGACTCGATTTGTACTCAAGATACGCTCTCGAGTGGCACGCATGGTTGGCCATGGCATGTACGCGCGCGTGTATAATGTGGGCTAGCGAAGAGAGAAAGTCATGTTGACAGGTATCGATGAGAAGGAGGAAGGAGATGGGCATAAATAAAAGAAGACACACGGGTGAACCATGGCAATGCCTGCCCAACTGCGATCACTGCAGACATGCGGACCGCAGGTCGAGCCCTTCCTTGATCGGCGAGACACGAACAGCATCCAGCCTTTCGTTCGCTGCTCCTCAGACTCTCCACACATCGCCCACGATCCACGGTGTGTATGTGGATTCTTTGGCTCTTCCGACCAGTGGCAGCAGTGGTCGTTTGGTGGGAGGGCCACCGCGCATGCCACATTCACTTGCACACCACAATGGAGCATCTGCTGCTGATCGAGGGAAGCTACAGCAACATTGTATGGAGTGGCCAACTTTTCCGTCGTCTTCGGGTCGACCGGCAAGAATCATTGGCGCTATTCAGTATTTATCTCATGCGCACGCCCTCGACGTCATCAGAATCTACCGCATCGAGCTGGGATCCTCAATTACAAAGAACACCGACATCCGAGAGCCTTCCTCACTTGCGCCCGTCGTTCGTGCCACTGAGGCACTGGTCTGCATCCCCAGAGTCTCCATTCAGCGACGTCGTCGCCGAGCTCACGCGTCAGGACGACTGTTGGGAATGCTAGGTGCAGTGGGCGGCCATCCATTTGTCCTCTTCTATTATTCTTACTGTGGCCGCATCCTGCCCCTCTGCCGATGCAGGTCTCCAACTTGGTGTGACGAAAGCGTGGCTGCAGCGGAGAACTGCGTCGACGAGACACTGTCATCCTCGTCTCCGACGACCCACGTGCTGCGATTGATGCGCCGGTATTCCAGCTCCCAACGACCACCTCACTATGTAACCACGCGTATATGCTGTACTCTTTTGGTGGTTTGTCTTTCAGACCTACCTGCAAATCCCCGATGCGAGGGCAGCTTTTTTTTGGGGGGGGCGATTATCCATGTTCTGACGATGTCGGGCGTGGTGACATTTGGGCGGGCATTGCATCGTCAGCCTGTCCGCTCGAGCTTTTCCCAAGTTTCACCACTCCTCCAAGGGTGGGGGTGATAGTTGGCCCACAAAGCCCCCATGCCGGCCAAGAGGAAGGGCGGACAGGGACAACGCCGTGGACAACAGGATGACGCGATTGGGGAGGGAGATGGACGGGGATGTGTGGGCACGCGTTGGAAACGCTTGAGTTGGTGTGGAGTGGCAGGTGGCAGAGGTAGACAGTGGCAGATGTGGATGGAGGTCGGGGTGGGGAACTTCCGACACGAGCCTCAGCAAAGAATCTGTGGCATTTCACGCATCTTGCGCAGCTAGGAGGCAGCGCCCCTTTGTGCTCTTGTACATAGCATCCCACTTGGACAGGCGCCGCAAAGTGGCACATCATCTGATCCAGGGATAAAAAGTTGTATCGGACAGATCGGTTGGCGGCCCGTGCTTTAACTTCGAGCGGATCAACATGCCATCGCCACGTCGGCAGCAATATCGACATGCCGTTCTCAGCCACATCCTCTTCTGTCATCCACATCCACGTTCTTGACCCAGTCGAGTGGCACCGCGCAGTGCCACCTCCGTGCACGCATGCCTGCCCATGTTAAGTACGCGTGTGTGTATACATATCCGGCATAACTATATGTATATGTATATTCAAATGTTCTGCACAATGTAGACATGACATATGAAGAGTCGCGCGACGGCTGCTAAGGGTGGGCCTGGTCCGACATTGGGCCTGTGGTGGCGTGGCCGGGCCCAGGAGGAACTCAACGCCTCTGGGCGCGTCCGTGCGCCGGCAAGTTTGAGCTGGTAGTTTTGGTGCCAGAGGTTCACGAGTAAGACACGCGTTGATAGCGAAGGGCTGAGAGAGGGCGGTGAGGGATAATGATAAGAAGGGCACATGGGGCAAGAAGACCAGACACATGTGGCAAAGATTTCCGCGCCGCTCCCAGGCTCAAGCATTGCTTAGCTGCGCGCACCCCCCCCCCCCAGCCCCCACAGGCGGGCGAGCGGGGGGGGGGGCGCATGGCGAAAGATAAAGCCAAAGTGCCCTCTGCTGTCTCAGAGGTGACCCTTCCCGGGGGGCAATCCGGCGCTGCGCCCCCTGCAGTCTCAGGGGTGACCCTTCCCGGGGGGAATCCGGTGGGAAGCCCGCTGCCGCGGTGACAGGTGCCCCCTGCCATCTCAGGGGTGACCCTTCCCGGGGGGTAATCCGGTGGGCATCCCCGCGTTGCCGGGGTGACTGTGCCTTCTCCAGTCTGAGAAGTGATTTGGAAACGACGAGTAAGAGTAGATTAGAAGCGAGGCGCGAAGATAAGTGGAGAGGTGGGTGATATGCGCCGAAGGGCGGCGAGTGGGGGCGGTGCGAAATGGTGCGCGGTGGGAGGCGGCGCGTTCGGTCATGGCGTGTGTGGCGGGCGCGTCGGCGTGTTCATCCTTTGCTACGTGGATGTCGTAGAAGGGGGAAAACGCTCGCAATTTTTGAAATTTGCATTTCTGGGTGTTCTACGCAGGGCGTGGCGGTCGCCAGGCCACCTACATCCCTTCCTACGTGGCACTTACAGAAGGGGGAAACGCTTGCAAATTTTTAAATTTGCGTTTCAGGGTGGTCTACGCCGTGCGCAGAGAAATTTGCGTTCGCTGGCATGCAAATGGTGTCCGACGCGACAGCGGCCGTATGCGTCCGTGCATGGACGTTGCTGCAAGGGGAAACTCTCGCCAATTTTCAAATTCGCGTTGCCGTCGTTGTCCAGAGGGCAAATGAAAACCACAATGGCTTCGTGGTTTGCCGCGGTGCGAACGTCCAGGTTCTTGTTAGGCCTGGCGCGGACAGCTACTCTTATATGTACCCGCAGTGCTGCCGTCCAGGGATCCAACGCGCGGGCGCAGAGAGCCGGGTGCGCGAAGCTGCGCCCACATAGCCGTTTCCCAGGAGTGGGCATGAAGCGTCACCACAGCATAACGCTCCCAGCTTACTGGTCCCACGGCCGGAACGCACGTGCTGTTGCCTGGAGAACACTTCTCGGTGAGTGGGTACCGCGGTCCGAGGTCGCGCAGCCCGTTCATGTCCAGTGTGGCGAGAGCGAGTCGGCAGTGGCACTGGGAAGCGATGCATCAAGCATTGGTCGCCGTGCAAATAAATGTTTACAAGTCGCGTGTGCGAACCTGCGTCGGGGGCGGTGGCGCCGGCGTGCACTGAGAAGATTCGAAACAGAGTGTAACAGCGACATGGCGTCAGGGGGTGGCAGTCGCGAGTCGATAGAGGCACAAAATCTCCAATCGGTCCAGACGTGGCTGTGTGATGAGGGCGCGTTTGTGTGGGTGTATGAAGCGAAGGATGTGCAGGACGTAATGACAGCCGCGTCACGGCATAGATGGAAGCTTGGCGACAAACACGGCGTGTGCGCAGGAGCAGTTCTATGGATGTCTACTAAACACGTTGCTCGCGTGGTCAGCGGGGGAGATGTGCTCACGCGCGACGCTGTAGAGGGAGAAGCAGACCATGCTCCGTGGCTGCGTTCTGCGGTTCGAGGTAGCACCTCGGTGCCATCGTCCGATGTCGCTCCGGCATTGCCAACCTGCGCGGATGGTGCACGTGAAAATGCCGATGTGGCAGGGGAAGAGCGGCACGATACGGAAGGGGGCTCAACCGTGGAGCACATTCTGGCGAAAAGCCCTAACGAGAGCACATTGTTGGAGCTCGTGCGACCGGCTGTGTCAGAAGAAGAGTTGGCGGCCGCGTTGTATGGTGACTCGGCTCACGTCATGCTGGAGGACGGGGCCTGGGCGTGCGTTCAACATCGGATAAAGGGAATGCCGAACATCGGAAATTCGTGTTTTGCAAACGCCGCATTGCAAGTGTTACTGCGTCTGGGACTCATTCGGCACGCGGTGTTGCTTCATCGACGCGGATGCAGCGTCCGACGGCGTCATCGATGCGGTGTGTGTGCGTTGGCACAGCAGGCGGATCTGATGGGCGCAGCCGTGGGTGACCTTCCTGCGGATAAAAGCGATCAAGTACCAGGAGTGCGAGCGGTGCGTGATGGGTTGTCCCAGCGCGGTCGCACTAATGACTTTAGGAGCACTCGCCAGTGCGACGCCAGCGAGCTGTGGAGCGCCTCAGTTGATGCTATCTGTGCTGCAGAGTCGAGTGCGTTGGCGGGCATGGGAATCCCGGCGCAGCACTACACACTAGTATACGGGTCCATACTGGCAAGCACCATCCGTCAAAGGCGGTTCTGCGGCGGATCCGGTTGGGTGTCGGATGTTTACAGACGAGAACGATCCATGGTAATCCAGATGTGGGAATATACGGACATGTTGGGACCAGTTGGTCTTGAGCATCTCGTAGCGTTGGAATCCGCCCGAGCCCAGTACGGTTTGCCATGCCCGCATCGACCCGCCTTGCGAGACGGAGAGGGGCGGCATGGGTGCCCAGGCCCGTCGCAAACTCACGGCGTGCCATCGGAGACACCTGCCAGATTCCTCGTTGTGGTCCTGAGCAGAAGAATGGCGGACGGAATGACTAGAGTGAATTTCCGCGTAAGCGTCCCAAGGGCGTTCGAGTGGCCAGGCACGTCGGGCTGGACATACCAGTTCCAGGGCGCGATTTGCCATCTGGAGCACCCAGCTCATTACGTCGCGTCCTTCGACTGCCCTGGCGTTGGTGTCGTCAGGTTCGACGACAACGTGGTGGCGCGGATGGAGTTCAAGGACTTTGCAGAGAGCTCGAAGAATCAGAGAGACATTGCCCTTGTGGTGTTTTCCAGGAACCGAACGGAAGCAGTCGCGCCGACAGATGCCGCCAAGGAAGCCGCGTCGTCAACGGAGGGGCCGCTGTCGTTTGGCGACAGACCCCCGATGTCGCCAGCAACAACCGACACGGAAAAAGCTACGCACGAGTTGGGTGGAGCGAACCGTGGACATGCAGAATCCGTAGACGACGACGGTGCTGTCAAAACGTCGCTGGAAAGCGAGATGGCTGTGGGCCGCGTCGATAGAGAGTCTACATCAACGCGCGCGCCATCGAGGGCGGGAGATGGTGTACATGGTGCGTCTTCGTCTTTGCATGGCGCTCCTGTCGGGAACCCTCAGCCGGAGGAGGGCGCAGGGGCCACCGAGGGGGCGCGGGTGAGGCAAACGAGGCGCCGGGGGAAGCAGAAAGAAACGTTTTGCGAGTCGTATAGAACGAGCGCGACAGAGCCCACACATTGTGCGTCCATGATTTGTGGCCAGTCGTGCAGAAACGAGACCGAGGCAGGCGCTGGGACGACCGCGGGCGCAGCAACAGCCAGCAACCTCAACAAGCCAGTTCCGGGTGGTGCCGCAGTGGGTGCAGTCCCAGAGGCGGATACGACGCAAGAGATGTTCTTTGCAGCGCGCGTCAACCCAGCGTCAAATGATCCCCGACGGGCGCGGGAAGAAGCAGTCGCAACAGCAGCGACGCTGTTGCGGGACATCCCTATTGTGCCCGCGGATCCAGAGGACCCCAATGAACCGTGGGGGGCAGCTTTGGTCGAGAACGACGCAAAGGAACTGCCGCCAACTCATTGTGCTTTCCGAGGTTGCCCCTGGACAGGCGTAGACGAGTCTGAGCTTCTGAACCATGTCTGCGTAGCACACGGAGATGTCGCGCAGCCGATCGCGGACATGTATTCGCCCGCGCACTCGCTGCACAAGCGAGAACTCACTGCTTACAGTGAAGTCGTCGCGTACGCCGCACGGCAAGGAGCTCCAATATCGTCGCACGCGACGCACCGGAAAAGTCTGAAAGCATATGCAGAAACAGTGACACAGGAAAAGATAGCATCGCCGATGTGTTTCATGTGCGGCTGTTCGTTTCCGTGGGTGTCGGGGCGGAAAACTAATGATATATCGTGGGAACGAGTGTTTGAGAGCGATGCGCGGGATGGCAGTGGACTGACGCACATGGGAGCATGGTCTATGTGGGAGGTGCCTCAGGAGTTGTGTCTCACGGCATACCTGAGCCGGTGCAGGTATGAAGAAGGGAACGATAAACTCGACCTCCAGAAGCACATCGACGAGTTTGACGACTGGACGGTGGATGCATGGTGCGCGTCGTCTACTGGAGTGCCTCGGGGCTACCTGGAGTTGATATGTTGTTCAGAGGACCAGCGGCGCCGTGCTGGATGTCGGGCAAAGCGAGAAGTCTGTACTCAATGCGAGGTTCCGTTATGTTGGGAGTGCTTCGAAGGTATAGATACTCCGAAGCGGGCGTGGAACGAAACGTCCCACGCGATGGTTCCAGTGATGCCTGCGCGATGCTTGGCAAACGATCTGATGTCGTTTTAAGGTCCGAAAAGCATGTGCGACGAGGGGATGACCGTCATGGAGATGATTTGTTGCAGTCCGTGCATAACTGCCATGATCTGTTTCTCGTTGGAGGTGAAGTACCCAAATTTATGTGATTCCGTAGCTGGGATGCAGGAGACGCGAGTCGCGGCTCGGGGGAATGCAACCTCGTTCGCGCTTCCATGGCAGGGCATCTTGTCAGAGCTTCGGAGGGGTCGCGTCAGGAGAGCACGCGGGTGGTGCGCCTGTGCCGCGTGTGGGCCACGATCTCTCCCACGTTGTTCAAATTTTGTTGAAGGTGAGTGACGCAACTTCTAAGGACAACTTACCGACATTCATCCATCAAGCCACCGTACGGCGGGATGTGGTAAAGCACCACATCAAGAATTTGATCGCTAACGGGCATAGGGCGTATATGCACGTGGACGCTGTAGCAGTAGATGCTCGCGCCGAGCAACTACCAGAGAATGGCGTGCCGCCCGAACTAGTGCGGTTGCTTCCGTATTACAATCATTTGGATAAGATCACGGTGCAGAAGGATGCGACGCCGTCAGATGCGAAGCAGGCGACGGTGCAAGACGCTTGCGACGACATGGATCGAATAATTCCGAACATGGTGGTCATGGAGAGGTCATCGTTCAACGAGGTAGATGAAAACGCCATGACGGAAGCAGCTTTGCAGCACGTGACGCGCGGCGTCAATGAAGGAGGTACGGACGGGCATGGTGGCGGTTGCGCAACTTCGCGTGCAGAAGAACGTGCAAGCGTTCAGTTCGCGTACGAAGCATGGCGGGACCATTTTGTCGCGTTGGCTACCAGTCTATTGAGCGACCAAGACAATGGCCGCGCACGATGCACATGCAAAAGGGTGTCGGATACCGCGAGGCTCGGAGAAGCGTCGCAGCGGCACAACCTGGTGCTGATGGACGTGAACGGACGGGGAACGTGGATGGAACAGATGCGGTTGCGCCTCGTGGTGTGTCCAGGCACGGCCATGATGAGGCAGTTCGTTCCGTGGTTCTTTGGCGTCGCTTTTCCGTTCTGCTTCAAGTTTGGAGTAGGCATGCCTGATCTGCCAGAATGGTCCGAAGTGGGCCGGCACCGCCGTGTCGGAGAAGCACCCCGCGTGGAATTTTTCGCTGTGGACACGAATCATGACACGCCGCGTGGAATCTCAGCTCAGACGTGACTGGCGCATCGGATTCACGATGTCGTCCTTGTTGTACCAAAGCGCCTTAAATACGTCCCGAAGCATGCGACTGTTTGCAGATAGGGAGCAGAGGGAGGACGAATCGGGTCGCGACTTTACGTATATGGAAGAGGCTGCCATAAGCATAGCAGCAGCACTGCGAGGCACGTGCCCAGATCCAGGCACTGGACAACGGCGCGCAGTGAATGGGGACGGATCGAAGTTGAAATTCGTCACGTCATTATCGGAGACCGGGCAGAGAACGGCGCGGCAAGCGCAGGCCATTAATAAGAAGATCGCAGGAACAAGTGACGTACGTACAATTATGCGGCACGATGCCCACGCTGGTCGGGTGGCTCAAGGCGCCCCTATATGTTTTACGATGTCCCCTGGTGAAAGGCACAACTTCGTCATGGTTCGGCTGAGTAGATCGCGCCGAAAGGATTCAGTCAACAGGCATCGGGTGCAGGAACAACAAGGCCCGTCGACTGGCGGATTGTTCGAGCCCGATTTTTCAAGCGCATGCGGCGTGCCAATCGAGGACGAAGCGGTGGAGGGTGACGCTGACGATGTGCACATGGCAATACCCATGGAGGTTGTATGCCAAAACGTAGCAGCAGCCAAGATGCGATTGGAGTGCTTGGCGCGGGATCCTCTGGCGGGCGCCGACGGATTTCGCACAATCGTAGGGCTGGTGTTGGAGCACCTGTTCGGGATTCGGTGGTGTCCGCGGTGTCCCGACTGTGATTGCGCAGATTTGGCAGGTAGTAACGCCAAACTGATAGGCGGCTGCGCGGGACGAGTGGACGGTGTGTACGGCTCCATAGAAGCTCAGAGATCCGCGGGCAGTTTGCACCTGCACGCCCAGTTGTTCGTCCAATGCCTCCATCAGCACACGCCGCTGCACGAGATCATTCGCCGTCCCCCTGACGAGCTCCAGCGTTTGATATGCGGCTACGCAGCATTTAAAAGGCTGGCGTCGCGACAAGCATACGCAGATGTGGCGGAATGGCAGAGGCAGAAAGAGCACATCGAAACATATTGGCTTGTGTATATGGGCACGGAAGACCTCATTCAGGCAGAACCGTATATGAAGCAGAGCGATGCGCAGGTGCAGCGAACCCTAGAAAGGGGGCCCCCCACGAGCTCAGCTCAGAGTCGGAGAGCGGGAGCGCTTCGAAATGGTGGCTGCGAAAGTATTTGACATGTGTGCAGAGGGGTCAGGGATATCTTCAGAACCACGTACACAAGTGGAGCCATCGGAACTCTATATTTGTGCCCTTGTTACACTGTCAGCGAGATGACGACCCATTGAAGTGCAAGAGCTTTTTCCCTCGGACGACGTGGCTGGTGGAGAAGACCGTGCTTTTGCGTCCAGGCTGTCTGCAAAACCGCTCCATGCCGTGTGGAGGGCGCAGGGATATGACTGGATGCCTACACGGGCCGCAGAATGAAGAGAACCTGAACGGGACATTGCCTGCATTGTTGAGCGGCGGCCTTGGATTGAATTTCAACTCCGATGTCCAGCTCCCGTACAGGTTCCCAATTTTGGAGCAGACGCATGACGGGGACGCATGCGCAGAGAGGTGTTGGGACGGCGCGGAGGTAAAATATATCGTGCTCGCGGCACAGCGCGCGCAGAACGCCCAAGCAGGATATGCGTGCGACTATGGGGCGAAGCGTCGGGCGTCGTCTTTCAACGAGGTGAAAGAGTGTAAGAAAGGACACCATGCGTTGGCTGACAAAGTGAAAGGACGTAGCGCCTCCTACGTGGCGCACCGCCACATCACGCGGCTACTCTCGGATATGTACGGGAAAGGGATCGTGCGGTCCGCGCAAGAGAGTGTGAACCTGCGCGCGTACTCGGATGTGCGAGACGTGACAGCTGCGGAGAGTATTAAGACGTCGAGAACAGCAATGGTCCTTGCGTTTGACGTGGTGAGGATGGTAGAAAAAGAGTGCGGGGTGCCGTCGGAGCGATCGGACCCCAGCAGAGTTCATGTGGAGCGCGATGGTAGGCGCGCAAAGAGGCCGCGCGTAGTATCAAACAATCCAGCGTTCTTGTACGGCATGAGACCGTTGGGTGCCAAATGGGCCCCAGACCTACGGTACCTATCTGTGTATGAGTTCTTCCGATATTGGCGTATCGAAATGACGAAGTGGTCCACGAAGATGAAGAAAGGAAAAGCGGTTACAGAGGAGGGCGAGGAAGACACGGAGGACGAGGAGGATGAATGTCAATATCACGCGATAATGACGGCGAGCGGCAAGACAAAGGTCCGGGAGGCACGCCAGAGGGGAGTGGAAGAAGCACCGCTTTTAGCAGGGATCAATTATGTCATTCGCGGCGACGGTTGCGACGCGTGGGTAGCGTTCCCTGACGTTGAAGGCATGGAAACGACACGGCACAAGTGGGTGTTAGTTCGGAACGAGAGTCCGCGGAATCCGAGCTTTCACGGTGCACCACAGCCGAAGCATCGGCAAGGGGAAGCAGATAGGAACGCGCTCATCTTGATGGCGTATTTTCGATCGTTCACTCTGCAAGACACAGATTTGGACGGGGTGTCGAGAGTGCCCGAGTGGTGCACTGGTGAGAAGACGCGGGCACAAGCCGCACGTGAGTGGTTGGATGGCGGCCTTCCTTGAGGAATCGAAGAGGCATGTGCAGAATTTCATGAGCGTCGTCGACATGCGCCCCGAGGGGGATGACGCTGGGAGGAAGCACGACGATGTCTTGTTCAGCGACGAAGATGTGGACGTCGACGACCTCGACGAAAGTGTCCGGCGGCGCGTGCACGTTGGGGGCACGCGCTTAGAGGACGATAAAAGGGAAACGACCGGCGCTGTTGCAGAGGCGCGGCGTTTGAGTGCTGAAGCCATGGTATTATCGACGCGTGTGCGGGGCCGAGAGGCGGGCGGAGATGGAAGGAACCACCGAGGGGCGTGGGCGAGAAGAGACGGGCGCGTAGAGGTGCCAGAGGAAGAGTTGAAGCGACGGGAAGCGGAAGCTCGGCCTCTCAGACAAAGACGAGAGGTGACGCGTTGGAGGGTTGCGAAATTGAGGAGGGGAGAGTGAGACAGGTTCCTGCAGGCGGCGCCGAGGAGTTGCGGCGGTGGAAAGCAGGACTGCGCGGACCTAGCGGCGGACGCGTCGTAGACATGAATGAGAAACAAAGAGAAGTCGCAGAGAAGGTCATAGACAGGATGATCGCTGAGTGTCAGGAAGACGAGCGTACAATGGGCAGTCCGGAGCCGTTGCTGTGGACGCTGCGCGGAGGCCCAGGCACAGGGAAGAGCTTCGTGGTAGAGACCTTACGAAAACACGTGTTCGAAGGAGTCATGGGCTGGGAGCACGGGCTGGACTTCCAAGTTGCTGCGTTACAAGCCACGAGCGCGTCCAGTCTGGATGGGCACACGTTGCACGCCGTGTTTGGGATGACTCCGCACGGCGCCAGTGCGGAATCTGGTAAGAAGCGCGGAGAGCCAGGCGCAAAGAAAGTAGAGGCAGCGAAGCGAATTCAGCAGTGGCGTTCGCTCATCATCGACGAAATCAGTTTGGTCAGTGCAAATGTTTTTGCAGAGCTGGATGCGCACTTGCGGTCTGTGATGTCAGCAGCGAGGCCAGGAAAGGGGGGTGCCGACAAGGTAGACCGTCCGTTTGGAGGTGTCAATGTGTTATTCTGCTGAGATTTCTACCAGTTGGAACCTCCTGGCGGAACTCCATTGAATGCGATTCCGACGTCATGGGTACGGAAGGCGAGGCAGTATGCGCCAGGCGCCGAAGAAGATCATGGTCATTACATCTTCTGGGGCGAGGGTCCGGGGTCCGTGGCGGGGATGACGGAACTGGTAGAGTGCAAGTGTTTGGAAGAGAAGGACGAGTGGCTTCTGGCAGTACAATATGAGTTCCGACGGGGAGCCCTGACCGAAAGGACGCACCAGTTTCTGCACGGGAAACCTACAGATGTTCCAGGGTCTTGGTTGCATGACCAGCCAATGTGTGGTTCGCTATCCTGCATGCAGAACGTGGCGTCTATCGCGAAGGACAACGAGCTGGAGTGTGGACGGTGTGCAGAGGAAAGAAAGCGTCGATGTCTCGTAGTCACCAGTGCCGCAGACGAACGGTTCGCACTTCCACAACTCGTCGAAGCCACTGCCATATATCCGAATCAGGATGTGAAGTGCAAGGTAGCGCGGCAGCGGGCCGTCGACTGGGCCGCGTGCCAGAAGAAACAGATTTCGTGGGCTTATGCGCGGCATAAGGCCACGCACGCTACGTATCAGGAAAGGCCGTACACCTCAGCAGACAAAGTGCGGTGGCTCGGATACCACGACAAGGCCTGTGCAGACATGCCAGGATGGTTGCCGCTTGCCGTGGGCATGCCAGTTGTACTGACGGACCATTTGGACAGAGCAGAGAAGCAATTGCTACGAGGGTGTGGCGCGACGATACATTCATGGGTGGTAGATGAAGAAGAAGACGTGCAGGACGTGTCGTCGAGAGTCCTGCGTAAGATGCCGAGGCAAATCGTGTTGGACTTTCACACCGAGAAGTGGACGTTGAAAGGGATGCCGGGACCCGGACTGTATCCCCTAGTCCCTCGTGCTCGGACGTGGCATCTGGACTCGTATCGAAAGAAGCCCGTGCTTGGAGTGCGACGGATACAGTTTATAATTTCGCCTGGGCTGGCGTGCACGGCGCACGCAGCGCAAGGGCGAACACTCGACGCGGTAATAACGGACTTGGAGGAAGGCAGAAACGTGAGCTGGATGTCGAGCTACGTGGCCATAACGCGCGTGAAGACTCGACAGGGTCTGCTCATATATCGGCCATTTTCGAGACAGCCGCGCACGCAGGGAGAACTGGAGGGCACGAGGTTGTTGTTACAGAGAAGCTGCGGGGAGAAGCGTTGCCGTGGCCCGACATCGAGGAGGGGTTGATGCCGCGGAAAACATGCGGGAAATGTCGGGAGGTGAAGGAAAAGGCTGGATTCAGCACGAATGGGTTCGGCGCGAAGTCGGGCCCGAGCTTCTGCTGCGAGTGCGCGGAGATGTTGAAGGGGGCAGGGGAAAAGTCGTGCACGACTTGTGACCAATGGGCCGAGATGGCCTCCAGAGTGGCGGGGGCCGAGTCCGACAGGAGCAGAGTGTTCGTGCGGACAAGCAAATGCGACAGGTGCGCAGGGCCAGTAGCCCGGAGGCAGTCGCGGAAAGAGTCTCAGAAGTGGCAGGAGAATGTACGAGGCAAATTTAAGATCCGCTGCGCTGAATGCTGTGAATTCCTGAAGACGGAGGCAGAAATTACGGCGAACCAGTACGCGACGAAGGGCGTAGGGGAGAAGCTCTGCAAGAAGTGCGCGGGGAACAGGAGCGGCGGATGGAACGCGTGGAGCCAAGCGCAGAAGGCAACGAAGTACATGAATAAATCGAACACTGCTCGACGAAGCGCACGCCAGCAACAGCCGCTGAGGTGTTCGGCGTGCCCCGAGGAAGCGGACGGAAGAGGGCGGGAATTCGCGGACGTCGGGCATCTGACAGCACACCAAATCAAGCAGTATTCTGAGACGGGCGCAGGCCATGCGCCAGTGAAATGCCGCGACTGCGACGCGCGTCACAAGCGATCGCGGGCGTTTAGGTGCTCCGCGTGCCCGAGAGAAGCAGATGGGGAAGGCCGAGAGTTCACGGACAGGACGCATCTGACTGATAATCAAGTGAAGCACTTCTTCGCGACGGCTTCGAGGCATCGTCCAGTCATGTGCCGCGCGTGCCAGGAAGACCGCAATCAGCCGCGAGTGCTCGCGCGCTCCGCGTGGCCGAAAGAAGCAGATGGGGAGGGGCGAGAATTCACGGGCAGGACGCATCTGACATATACGCAAGTGCAGGCCTTCTTCAAGAAGGGTTCGGCCCATCGCTCGGTGGCGTGCCGAGCGTGCCACGAGCAAAGGCAGGTGGCGAAGAAGCTGGAATGTTCCGCATGTCCCCTGAAGACGGACGGATCAAAGCCAACGTTCACTGACGGCGGCCATCTGTCGACAGCCCAGACGAAGAATTATTTCCACCGAGGCGCTCTGGTGGTTTGCGCCCAGTGCTATAAGGCGGGACGGCCGCCTCGGCAAGACCCGCCGAAACGCCTTGCGGAGGCAAGTGACGAGCACGGCGGGAAGCAGCGCAAGTTGCGAGGAATCGGATCTCGAGTCGCGCGCGCGCCGTCTTCGGGGCTCTCTTGGGCCGTCCTTGGCCCCTCTCGACCCGTCTTGGCCCCCTCTTGGGCAGTCGCGGGGCCCTCGTGGAAGCTTCTTGGACCGTCTTGGTGCGGTCTTGGGGGGCTCTGGGGCCGCCCAGGAGCGGGGGGCGCCCCAAAAGGCGCAGGTGCGAAAAATCACATGTTTTACCAAAGGAACGGGCGATTTTGTGCGGCTAGAGGCCCTCTTGTGGACCATCGTGGATGCCTCTTGGGGCGTCCTGGGGGCTTCTTTCGCCGTCTGGAGGCCGTCGTCAGCGTTTTGGATCGCTCTTGGACCGTCGGGGACCATGTGCAGCTCTTTTCGAAGCCACTCGGAGCGCTCCTGGAGCGCTCTCGGGGCCGGTGTCGGAGCCCGTTTGGGCCGTTTGGGACGTCTGTTGGCTGTTTTGGGGCCCTCGAGAGCTCTGGGGGGATCCCTCTCTGAGGCGTCTTGGGCCGTCTGGGAGCGGGTTTGGGGGGCTCTGGGGCCGTCCAGGAGCGGGGGGCACCCCAGAAGGCGCGCGTGTGCAAAAATCTACGGTTTACGCAGGAAACGAGCGATTTTGTGCGTCTAGAGGGGCTATTTCGCAGATTCTTGGGTGCCTCTTGGAACGTCTCGGGGGACCTCCTGAGCCGTCGGGAGGCCGTCGTCGCTGTTTGTGATCGCTCGTGGACCGTCCAGGACCATGTGGAGCTTTGTGCAGGCCACTCGGGGCGCTCCTGGAGCGCTCTTGGGGCCGTTTTCGGAGCCCTCTTGGGCCGTTTTGGACTCCTGTTGGCCCGTCTGGGGGCCCTCCTGGGGTATATCGGGGACCCTCAAAAATTGAACTTAATTCTTGGGCCGTCGGTGGTTGCGGGTTTGGGACCGCGTTCGTTGGCCTCGGGGAGCAAAGTCGGCGCGTGTGAAAAATATCCGTTTTACGACCAAGGGACGTGCGGACATTTTGTGCCGTCGGACGGTGTTCTTGGGGATCGATCCGTTGGGTGCCTTCTCGGGGGTCCTCGGGTGACGCCTGAGCCGTCGGGGGGCCGTCGTCGCTGTGTTTTGTGATCGCTCGCCACCGCCAGGACCATGGTGGAGCTTTGTGCAGGCCACTCGGCAGGTTTCTGAGGCGTCCTGCGCGTCTTCTTTGGGGCCGTTTTCGAGCCCTCTTGGCCGGTTTTTTGGACTCCTGTTGGCCCGTCTGGGGGCCCTCCTGGGGTATATCGGGGACCCTCTGCGAAACTTCTTGGGCCGTCGGGGAGCGGGTTTGGGGACCTCTTGGTCCGTCGGGGAGCAAAGGCGCGCGTGTGAAAAAATATACGTTTTACAAATCGATAAAGGGACGAAGAGACGTGCGATTTTGGATGCGTCGACTGGGCCTCATTGGGCGATGCTTGGGTGGCCTCTTGGAACACGTTCTCGGGGAGGCGGGGACCTCCTGAGCCGTCGGGGGGGCGTCGTTCGCTGGTTGTGATCGCTCGTTGGGGACGTCCACAACCATTGAGCGTTGTGCCGGCCACTCGGGGCGCTCCTGGAGCGCTCTTGGGGCCGTTTTCGGAGCCCTCTTGGGCCGTTTTGGACTCCTGTTGGCCCGTTTGGGGGCCCTCGTGGGGTATATCGGGGACCCTCTGCGAGGCTTCTGGGGCCGTCGGGGAGCGGGTTTGGGGACCTCTTGGGCCGTCGGGGAGCAAAGGCGCGCGTGTGAAAAAATATACGTTTTACACAGGAGACGTGCGATTTTGTGCGTCGACAGGGCCTCTTGGGCCGATCCTTGGGTGCCTCTTGGAACGTCTCCGGGGGACCTCCCGATCCGTCGGGGGCCTGTCGTCGCTGTTTTGTGGATCGCTTCGTGGGCCGTACCAGGACATGGTGGAGTTTGTTGCAGGCCACATCTGGGCGCTACTCTAGGAGCGCCTTGGTGACCGTTTTCGGAGCCCTCTTGGGCCGTTTTGGACTCCTGTTGGCCCGTTTGGGGGCCCTCGTGGGGTATATCGGGGACCCTCTGCGAGGCTTCTGGGGCCGTCGGGGAGCGGGTTTGGGGACCTCTTGGGCCGTCGGGGAGCAAAGGCGCGCGTGTGAAAAAATATACGTTTTACACAGGAGACGTGCGATTTTGTGCGTCGAAAGGGCCTCTTGGGCCGATCCTTGGGTGCCTCTTGGAACGTCTCGGGGGACCTCCTGAGCCGTCGGGGGGCCGTCGTCGCTGTTTGTGATCGCTCGTGGACCGTCCAGGACCATGTGGAGCTTTGTGCAGGCCACTCGGGGCGCTCCTGGAGCGCTCTTGGGGCCGTTTTCGGAGCCCTCTTGGGCCGTTTTGGACTCCTGTTGGCCCGTCTGGGGGCCCTCGTGGGGTATATCGGGGACCCTCTGCGAAACTTCTTGGGCCGTCGGGGAGCGGGTTTGGGGACCTCTTGGGCCGTCGGGGAGCATCGGAAAGGGCCAAAGCCGAATTTGTGAAACATGTACGTTTCACGACGGGAATGGGCCAATTTTCTCGTCTAGGGACCCTCGTGGAACGCATCTCGGAGGCCCTCGGGGGGGGTCGTGGGGACCTCTTCTGCCGTCGAGGACGCGTCGTGGCCCGTCTTTGGGCCACCTTGGGCGTCTTGGAGCGCTCGTTGGGCGTCCCAAACCCATTTCGAGGCCACCAGAGGAGTCCCTACACGATTTGTATTAGGTTTTGCACGATTTTCGGGCCGGGTGAGACCTCCGTTCCGTTCCAGGACTTTCCGGGAGACCCACCCCCCCTCCAAATCGACCGCACCGGGCTCCCGGGGGAGGGGTTTGGGGAGGTGGAACATCTCACACGCCGATGAACCCCAAGGGGTCGGCGGATTCTCGTCTCCCGATGGCCTTGGGGACCCGTTGTCCCCCCGGGATGCGCAAAGATCGACGGCACATGTGCCCGGAGGCTTAGACTTATTGAGCCAATTTTGGCTTGTCGTATGCTTCTGCTGTCAGGGAGGGGGGATTGAAGCAATCGGCATGTCTCTCTGAACGATAGAGGGGGATAGGCATAGGGGGGATGCATCGACCCCCCAATCGCCCATTGATCGCCGATAGGGGTCCGATGGCCCCAACCTGTCCAGGAAGTTGCGGATTCACTATCGGAGGACTCCCGCCGGTCTATCGGCGATGTATCGCCGACTCTAGGTCGGTGCATCCCCCATATGCCCCCCAGCTCCAGCAGACGAAACGTGCGGGGGGGGAGTCGGGAGCAGCGCCGGGCCGGGCCAGAGTCAGAGGGTGCTCGCGCTCCGGCCGAGCCGGCGGGCTTTCGCTAGGGTTCGAGATGGGTCGGGTTTCGCTAGGGTTCGAGATGGGCGGTGCTCGGAGAGCGGATGTGCTGTTTGGGAGCCAAAGAATATACACCAGCACCACGTCGATTCGTCCTCTCTCCCCTACCCTCCTCTTCCTCTCCTCTTTCCTGGGAGAGGGAGGGGGTGAGGGAGGTGGTGGTGATGTATATTTTTGGGCCCCCCACTGTTGATACAACTGCCACAGCGAAGACAAGAAGACCTATCCAGAAAGAAGCACGCGTGCAGCGTACAGTCAAGGGGTACCCGACCAGAACTGCGTTGCGCCCCAAACAGATGCCTACACTGACGGGTCCTGGTTTTATAATGCTGTGGCTGGTGGTGCACTTTATCTTAAGGGTTGCAAATTTATCCTCATTGCTATAAAGTTCGCCGGCTAAGGCTGTATGATGTCTTGTTGCTTCTATTGTGATCGACTATGCGTTGATGCAGAATTGTTGTGGGCTTCTCGTTCGTGACTTAGTACCTTATCGGTGATGCCGTGGTGACCCATGGCTGATGCCATATGGTGCCGTAGTGGTGCCGATGTTCTCGTTATTGCCGTAATGCCCCATGGGCGATGGTCTAAATTGATGCCCTCTGACGATTTCTTGGATGCAATGTTATCCTTGCTGCTTTGCTCTTCTTTGGGCGGTGCGGCATGGCTGGCTCCCCATGAGTCATGAACTGTTGAAATGTTTGCGTTGTCGCATTGGTGCCCTTCGGGTGGTGCTCTACTGTTTGTGCCCATCTGATGCCGTGTTTGTTGAGGCGTCTCGTCTTTGCCTTGGTGCATTACGACATGGGTGATGCGCGATGGCGTGTTCCCATGATGCCTTTGTCTGCGTTTGTGAACTTGCCGTTCTTGCCATGCTGACTGAATTGTCAGGTTGTGCATATCGTGTCATGTGGGTATTTCAGCTTTGCGATGACATCGTTTTCGCCTCGGTGCAGTATCGCTGGTGCTAGATTGTCGGTGCGCTATGATGTTCTCACGTGTGCGAGTTTGTCCGTTTGTCTTTGTCTCTGTGGGTGATGTCCTATATACATGATGCCTTTCTGGTTGCGGTGTTCCCGTTCTTGTCATGGTGTTTCTGAGCGGTGCAGTGTGCTTGGTGCTGTATGCGTTTTTTCCCCAGCCATCTTGTGGTGTTGGGTTTTCGTTTTGAAGAGACGGTCCCCGCGTCCCTCCTTCCTCCTCTTTTCTCCCCTTTCCTCCCTCCTCGCGTGGTCATTCTCATCATCAGCATCGTCGTCATCATCATCATGCTATCATCCTCATCATCGTCCTCACCATCGCCATCAGCTTCGGCACACACCTCACACGTTTCGTGGCCCCATAAGGAGCTCCACCTAAAGTCCCAGTGGCGCATTTCGCATGGCGGCGCCGCCCCATGTTGGCACACCCCTCACACGCTTCGTGGCCCCATAGGGAATCATGTCTGAGGATCCAGTGGCACAGCGGCGCCGCTTCATTCTGGCACACACACACACGTCAAACGTTTCGTGGCCCCATAGGGAGCTCAACCTAAGGTCTCAGTGGCGCAGCCCGCATGGCGGCACCGCCCCATGCTCAGTGGCGCAGCCCGCATGGCGGCGCCGCCCCATTTTGGCACACCCCTCACACGTGTCGTGGCCCCATAGGGAGCTCCGCCGCAGGCCCCAGTGGCGCAGTTCGCGTGACGGCGCCGCCCCATTTCGGTACACCCCTCACACGTTTCGTGGTCCCACAGGGAGTTCCGCCTAAAGCACCACTGGCGCAGGCCGCATGCCGGCGCCGTCCATTTCGGTATACCCCTCGCACGTTTCGTGGCTCCATACGGGGCTCCACCTAAGGTCCTAGTGGCGCAGTTCGCATGGCGGCGCCGCCTCGTTTTGGCACACTCCTCACACGATACCTGGCCTCAGGGCGCTCCACCTAAGGTCCCAGTGGCGCAGTTCGCATGGCGGTGCCGCCCCATTTCGGCACACCCCTCACGCGCTTCGCGGCCCACAGGGAGCTCCACCTCAGGTCCCAGTGGCGCAGCCCGAATGGCGGCGCCGACGCATTTCGGTATACCCATCGCACGTTTCGTGCCCCCCTATAGGGAGCTCCACCTGAGGTCCCAGTGGCGCAGTTTGCATGGCGACGCCGCCCCAGTTTGGCAAAAACCCGTCACACGTTTCGTGGCCCTACAGGGGGCACCACCTACGATTCGAGTGGCGCAGTTCGCATGGCGGCGCCGCCTCATTTTGGCACACCCCTTACACGCGTCGCGGCCCCATATGAAGCTAAACTTGAGGTCCCAGTGGCGCAGTCCGCATGGCGGCGCCGCCCCGTGTTGGTACACCTCTCACACGCTTCGTGGCACCATAGGGAGCTCCACCGCAGGTCCCACTGGCGCAGTCCGCATGGCGGCGCCGCCCCGTTTTGGCACACCCTTCACGCGCTTCGTGGCCCCATATGGAGCTTCACCTAAGGTCCCAGTGGCGCAGTTCGCGTGGCGGCGTCGCCCCATTTTGGCACAGCCCTCGAACGTTTCGTGGCCCCATGTAGGGAGCTCCATCTAAGGTCCTGCGCATCGTTCTTCATCGCCATCATCGCCGCTCTTCCCTCACACGTTTCGTGGCCCCTTAGGGGGCTTCACCGAAGGCCCCAGTGGCAGCGTCCGCATGGCGTCCCCGCCCCATTTCGGCACACCCTCACACGTGCTGTGGCCCCATAAATGGAGCTCCACATCAAGCCCCAGTAGCAGCGCCCGCATGGCGACCCCGCCGTAAGCGGCACACTCTTCACACTGGGTAGTCGAAGGCCAGACTGTCAGATTGGATTGGACCCCAAGGGCCAATCTGGCCCGGCCAAACTGGATGATTTGGGTTATTCGCCAGACTGGATTCGCCTTGGCTCCCTCGCCAGATTGCCCCCGTTTGCCAGATTGGGCCTGCCAGATTGGCGCCAGATTGGCTTCGACTACCCAGTCACACGTTTCGTGCCCCATAAGGAGATCCACCGAAGGCGATACCGACAACGACGGTAGTCACAATTGCGTATGGTTGGGCCCTTCGCCAGACTAATCATTTGTTCGTGCTCTAATGGTGCGTTATGTCCAGCGCTCTATGATGTGTTGGTGGTTGCACGTGTGCGGTCATGCGCTGTTGTGCTATGGGCGGTGCTGTTTGGCTCGCCCTGCTGGTCCATGCGCTGTAGTGTATGGTGCTGTGTGGCTAGTGGCCTAGGTTGCGTTAATCCTTGCGATGCTTTCTTGGTCTTGCCTCGCTATTTTGTGGGTGGTGTTCTGTAGCTGGTGCCCCATGATGAATTAGTTCATGCATATTTCTCGTCGTTTCCATGGGGACTCTAATTCATGGTCTTGCCTGGCTGGTGCCATATGACCGGTAGTGGTTGCTGCGTGTGTTTCGTTGTTGTCCTGATGTGTTGTGCGCTATGACAGGTGCCCGATGCTGCTTTCGTGACTGCGGGTGTATGGTTCTTGATTTGGTGATCGATGGGTTGTGCTCCACTGTTGGTGCCATGTGATGCTTGTGTTTCGTAATTTCCTGTTCTTGCCCTGTTGCCTGATGGGTTTTGTTTTATGATCGTTGCTGCGCATGTGTTTCGACTTTAAGGGTAGTTCTTTGGGAGATGTTATAGATAATCGGGAGTATAGCCTGCGCGTCGCTGCCTTTTGGCTCAAGGCACGCGCGCCCAATTTGCCCGGATACCTGACTTGGTATTCGCTATGTGTTGGAAAGATCATTACATCGATCTTATTCTATCTTACTCATCCACACCCCATATCGTATTCCTTCGACATGGAATTGGATGCAATATGACCTACCAGAGTCATTTCAGACTTGGTAGCGGAGCTGGCCGCACTCTCGTGTGGTCAGCTCTTGCTCTTCTTATCCTCGCGCTACACGGCACGATCCTCGTGACCAATCTCTACCCTGCGCCACCACTCCACCGACATTTACGAGGATCAATTCAAGAGCAAGAAGCAACACGAGAGGTACGACGTCTAGACAACAACGTTGGTACCATATACGCTTCATCACTACGCTACCACCAACCGCTCGGCAACGAGCCAAAACCGAAGTACTTGAAGCGTAGGCGGGGAGACCCGCAAGATAAAGCGCCTCGTAGGCTTGACAAGGCGCTACAAGCCCTACCCCAGCGCGGCAACGCGCCCGATAACCACCCATACCTCCACAGCCTAGGGTTGGTTATCTTCGCCATTATATGGTTTGCGCTGGGGGCGGCAATCGGACACATGCGCCGAGGAGATAATAGCACCGATGGGCAAACACATGGCCCATACTGGGGCCCCCAAGGCAACGTACTCTTTCGCGAGTACGTCTACGAGGTCAACGCGTGGCTTAACGTCGCGAGTGGACGCATGACGCCACAAGCCCTAGCAGCCGCCATACAACGCGGCCAGGGCGGCCTCGCGAGGACACTCGCCATGAGGGTACCACCTGACATCATAAACTATGGTGCGGACATCGACGGTGTCCACACCGACCCAGTAACATATATTATGCTCCTCCTGAACATGAAGTTCGAACGCCTGGAAGATCAGCGTCAGCTCACCTCAGGCGCTCAGCTCATCGACTTTCATGTGCCTCACGGAGAACGAATCGACGTAACCCTCACTCGGTTCGAAATGGCCCGTCTCGAGGCACAATCGGTGGGCTTTGACCTTCCCAACTTCCAATTGCTTACGACCATCATATTCCGCGCCCTAGGCGTTGGCAACCAGCGAGCCATGCAACTCTTACAACCACTCAACCACCAAATGCCCCGAACACAACAACAGTATGAAGAACTGTGTGAGAGGATGCGCTCGATCGGCCATTTGTCAGAACGGTCTCCTGGTAACATAGGATCAGTGTTTGGAAGGGGAAGGGGAACTGGCAATGGAAATTGTTATACTGCCTTAACCTCTGAAGCTCAGCCTGGCAACGGGCCCGCAAACATATGGGCCGACGATCCTGGCGAATCTACTGCCCTACTAGTTGGGGATCGATCGCAACCAAGCTGGGCAACCAGCCCTCCTCCTAGAGAACCTCAGCCTCCCCGCTCTCTATGGGGAGAAGCGAACCCCCTAAACGACGGCGTAGCCACCTACCTAGGTAACGACGGTTTCGACTCAGGCACCGACGCCGACACGATATCACCAGATGGCATCGAACCGCTAGACTGGTCAGATATTATGCAAATGGAAGGTGCTAATCAGCGCGCTGAGCATCTGTTTTGGTTGTCACAACAAGCGAAGCGTAGGTGGAGGAGGTTTACACGAAAACCAGTGCGTCGTGTTAGGAGGATACGGAGGAGCTTCAAAGGAAAAGGCAAAGGCAAACGGGGTCGTCGAAGGTTGAACGGACGAGGCATTACGGCTTTCCTCCAGAGGTTTTCGGATGATCAGTATGATGAGATATTCTTCGGGGAAAAAGGCCGTGGAAAAGGCCGTAGGGAAACCTCAGGCAAAGGCAATGGTCGGCGGGGGAACCCGCGAGGTAGAGACGGCCAGATCTTGAAGTGCCATGAATGTGAAAGTGCCGATCACCTTGTACAGGATTGTCCAGTGAAGGGGAATGGAAAGGGTAGATCGTCCGAAGTCCATCTAGACTCAAGTGAACCTGCTATTGAGTATCTGAGCCTCCAAGACTTCGAGGCTGTGGATCAGATGTTTTACACTTGGGTCAGTAACATGGACACTCTGGACGAGATCGAGGCGCACGGCCACGGGCTCTACGTGTACTACCTCGAGTACCTCCGCAGGTTCATCTTCGGACCCATCGAGCTCACGCCTGTGGAAAACGGAACGCTGGGAAACCAGCCCCTTTTTCTTTCTTCGACTGGATGTTCGGCAATCCAGGTAACATCATGGCCTACGAGAGCAGCGACGAGGACGTCACTGTTGAGGCCTCACCTTCGGAGGTCGAGCACAATCTTCGACGGCAATCTGACCTCGTGCCTGGAAACAGGCCTACTCCAGTGTATCCGCCGAACTATTGCGAATTGATGGAATTGGAGGCTCAAGCCTTCACCGTGGGCGTGCCGGGCAATCCTCGCGAGCCACCTGGTATGCTCGCGCTGGGTGGGTACGGACCATGCACGGTTTTGCAGGCCCCCATGCAGATGCACGCCGCTCAAGCCGAAGAGTATCCTGATAGTCAACAGAGCGTCGAGAGCGGCCACATGATGCTGCAAGACTCCGATGTCTGTGACGACTCGGAATTGCTCCTGGCGGCCCTCGCTCTCATCGACAGCGTGCTCCTTGACGACGTGCAGCGACACATGGTATGCAAAGGGGCGTTGGCGCCAAGCCCTTGAGAGGGCTATCACAATGCGTGGACAGGCGCTTCCTCCGCCGGGATGGGGTCTCCAGGCGGTGGGGCTACGGCCCAACCATGCGGCCATGCGAAACGTCATCGGGCAGCCCTCCTATGACGATGATCAGCTTGAAGCGCACGCCGTGCTCGGCAACGAGCCTGGGCCGACCTCCGCGCCGCCGGCGCCGGGCCAGCTTAGCGGTGCTCAGACGCCTCTACAGCAGGGGAACCTGCCCGTCCCGGCTGGGCCAATGACCATTGTCATTGACAATCCTACTTTAGAAGTTGAAGATGATGACGGATGTGGATTGTGCGAGGACGAGGCCACCATCCTCATGATGGACGTCAATGGCGAAGACGAGGAGGTGGACTTCGACCCAGACAGTCCTGGCGCACAACCATCCGCACAAGAGCCAATCATGCCAGACTCCAGTCAGCAGATAGACCTGCCTGCCCAGGATGCGCTGCCTACGCCTACCCAGGAAACCCCGTCAGCTCCTGCTCAGGATATGTCAGCAGCATCATCCGATGAACAGGCCAGGAGGTCTCGCTCACATCCGCGTCTTAGGGGCGATCCGCACTCCCAGGGACGGCCCCCGCGTGAATGGAGGCAAGCAGCCCCATCAGAGCATGCCGCTCGACGGGGGGGGGAGCTGCTCGCCTACAACGACTCTTGGCGCCAAACGGGTGAGCACTCTGCTTTTGGACAGGGCAACCCGATCAACAGGGGCGCCCAGGGCAGGTCCATGCGGGGTGGCTATCAGCTCGCGACGAACATTCGACGTCCTGAGATAGAGGCAGTGCGGAAACAGCTGAGAGCCATCATCGAATAGCGCCGCCGCTACAGGGCCAATGCTGTCTGCGGTCCGTGCTCACAGGCATTCCAGGAACACAGACCTGGTTGCCCTGTAGGCCTCAATGACGTCTTAAGCCCGAACAGGGGCCGCACTCCTGCAAAGGAGGGTCATCCACCTCTTGTGCCTATGACCCAAGAAGAGATCGATGCGATCAATCGCCGTCTCGGAACCGCGGGCCACAGCAGTCTTGCTGCTCAGGAGACTCGATCTCCGCGGGGGAACCCGCCTGGTGTCTCCAGTCAGGCACAAACGTTCGAGATGACGAGTGACGACGAGCATGAGGTTCAACGAGCCGCAGCAGAGACAGAGCGCAAGCGAGTGGCAGAAGAGCGCGCCCGCGAGGCAACTCGCCGAATGCTGCTGGAGTCACAAGCTGAAGCAAAGAATCCCCCAACGATCCCAAAGGCCAAAAGCGAGACTCGTGAACCTAGGACGCCTTCGGGTGAAAGACAGAAAGTTTCTACCCGCTCAGAGGAGCTCGGGTTCGATGTGCAGATTGGGAGGCCCCTCTCCGAAGTGCCGCAGTCACCGACTCGAGCAATGCCTGCGCAGAGACCTGACCCCAGGCAACAGCCTCAGGACACCCTGGAGATCCGCAGGCGACAGCCTAGCCGGAGTGGCTCCATCACCAGCAAGGCCAAGGCTTTCGAGCGTACAGGGTATACCCCTACGCCGGCCTCGCCAGTGGCGACGCGCTCCAAGGCGCCCGAGGAGGGTGCTTTGCCTCGGGGTACTTGGGTGCTTAAGATTAGGAGCAGCGCCAGCCGAGAGACACCGCGGGGAAACCCGCCAGGCGCTGCAGCCGCAGCATCCTCATCATCAGGAGCTGCAGCCTCGCCAGCGGCAGAGGCTCCATTGCGGGGAAACCCACCAGAGGACAAGCTGCGCCACCCAGGCGATACCTCCTTCACGAGCGGGAGCCAGGCGTTGATCAACGATCGTCGTGCTCTACGGAAGCTTCCACCGATGCGTTCGGTTGCCGAGGCGCTTATGGAGAGCTGCAGGCAGAAGAACATCATTCCTAGCACGAACTACAAGCTGAAGCAGCTCAGAAAGTGCCTTAGCAAGATCTGTAGGCACGCGCTGACAGACCGAACAATCCAGTGTGGAGGCTGAGGACGTTCGACGACCACGATGGATGGATCAACCTCCACGAGCTCGTAAACGAGTTCCCCTGGAACGACGGTACGCGGCATGACGGGCACAACCCGAAGTACGACGATGCCAAGATCATCGCCGGGACCTTTTACGACAGAACGGTCGACCAGATGGCTGCCATCATGATGGCGATCGTCCACGTCCGCGAGGCGGACGGTGAGGAGAAGCAGCGTCTGCAGTTCAAGGTCCTGATGCGAGATTCTGGCACGGCCGATTTGTTCATCCGTGCTTCGCAGGGGCACTCGTGGACGCTCAAGGCCCCTTGGTCGCTGTACAAGTACATTGTACTGCACGACAATCCTGCCGGGAGACCGGCCCCGTACCCCGACGTTGCCATTCACGGCACACGGTGGGCAGCCTTTGAGGGCATCATGTGGATAGGCTTTTCCTGCCGCAGAGAGCACAACACCAAGAAGAAAGGGACTGGCCGTTCACGCATCCACCTTGTTCCAACGCTTCAGCGTCGTGACGTGCAGAGTGGATGGGACCCTGATTCCGAGATCATCATCTCGGTGGACTGGCACCAGGCTTCGAAGGACGGAATCGAGTTCAGCTGGTCCGACAACGGGGTGCTGTTATCGGGAGGGGTCGACGGCATTATTGAGCCGTATTATATCAACTACGTGGAGGAGATCTCCACAGGTAAACAGTGACAAAACCCACACTACTTGGGTAGTCGCCGTGCACGCTGTTCCACTGCCGCGATGACGGCACCAAGCAGATGGAAAACGGTGGGCAATGCGAGTATTGGGTACAGAATGTCTCTCTGGCGTGATGATGAGCCTCCTACGGCTTGTTGTCAGAGAGAGTTGGGGGACCACTACAACCCAACAGTGCTGGGAAACCAGCCCGAGACCCACCAGATCCTCATGTTAACGAATGAGGCGGGGAGTGCGGCTCCAAGCCGTGCTCCAAGCCAAGGGCCTAGTGCCATATCTTGGCAGGTCCTCAGCACCTCAGATCTGGATCAGATTGTGGCTGCTCTAAACCCTGAGCAGGTGGAACAGCTAGCGGACAGACTGTGCCAACAAGATCCCTGGGCCGCAGGCCAGGGAGCTATGTCCGCCATGGTGACGCGCAACCGCCAGGGCGCGCAGGGAAACCTGCCCGTTAATGGACTCAGGAGCGACATGCCCGAGCCGCAGGGAGACCCGCAAACGTTCGGCCGCATCTTTGGAGGGCCCGCTCGATTCGAGCAGATGCCAGGGAGCCCCTCGCACAGCATGCACACACCGAGGGGCATGACCCCAGTGGCGACAACGCCAGTGCAGTCTCCATTCGGGACTCCCTGGTCGGCCTGCCACGAATGGCACTCTCATGGAGCGAATGGCTGCGGCCAGAGCTGAGCATGGTACAGCTCTTTTGGGCATGATGCCACCGGGCACGCCATCGAGTTTGCGGGGGAGCCCGCCTGGCACTCCAGTTCACCACCGACCTCTATCCGA
>CAUYUJ010003437.1:65000-79005 GCA_963575745.1 Prorocentrum cordatum | reverse complement strand
GGTTGGGTCGCGGGGTGGGTCGCGGGGTGGGTCGCGGGGTGGGTCGCGGGGTGGCTCGCGGGGTGGGTCGCGGGTGGGTCGCTGGTGGGTCGCGGGTGGGTCGCGGGGTGGGTCGCGGGGTGGGTCGCGGGTGGGTCGCGGGGCGGGTTGCGGGTGGAACGACGACAACAAACAACAACAAACAACAACAAACAACAACAGCGAGAATCCGCACCGCGGAATTCAATTTCGGCTACGCACCCAGGGACAGTGAATGACCGTTCGGCCCCCTCACTCTGACCATCGTTGGCATACTCAAAATCAGCATCACCATTGTCATCAGCATCAGCATCATCATCATCCTCATCAGCATCAGCAGCATCAGCAACATCATCATCAGCCTCATCAGCATCATCATCCTGCTCCTGGTCCTGCTCCTCCTACTCCTGCTCCTGCTGCTGCTCCTCCTCCTCCTTCCCCTCCTCCTACTCCTCCTCTTGCTCGTCCTACCTCCCCTCTATCTCCCGCTCTCTCTGTCTCTTTCTCTCTCTCTCTCTCTCTTTCTCACTCTCTCTCTCTCTCTCTCGCTCTATCTCTCTCTCTTTCTCTCTCTTTCTCTCTCTCTCTCTCTCTCTCTCTCTCTCTCTCTCTCTCTCTCTCTCTCTCTCTCTCTCTCTCTCTCTCTCTCTCTCTCTCTCTCTCTCTCTCTCTCTCTCTCTCTCTCTCTCTCCTCTCCCTCTCTCTCTCTCTCTTCTGGTCCTCCTCCTCCTCCGCATCGTCCTCCGGTCCCTCCTTCTCCTGCATCTCCGTCTCCCCCGCATCCTCCTCATCATCGTCATCATCAGCATCATCAGCAGCATCATCCTCATCATCATGATCATCAATGTCATCATCATCGTCATCACCATCACCAGCATCAATATCATCATAATCGTCGTCTGTATCATGGTCATTTTCATGACCAGCATAAATGACCTCGTCCTGTTCATCATCATTAACACCAACATTATCAAATTCATCAGTATCAGTATCGTCGTCATCATCAGCATAATGGTCACCTCCGCCCATCATCATTGGCATCATCATCACCAGCACCATCCGCATCATACTCATCGCCAGAATCAGCATCATCTCAGCAGAATAATCATCATCAGCAGCATCAACACTATCAGCAGCATCAGCACAGTCATCGTCATTCATCAGCGACATCAACATCGCCGTGATCAGCATCGGCTTCATCATCGTCACCATCATCAACAACAGCATCAGCATCATCATCCGTATCAGCATCATTGCCATCGTCAGCATCGTCAATACCACCACCATCATCATCAGCAGCAGCATCACCATCACGATCACCCTCACCAGCACCTTCACCACCACCATCACCCTCACAACCATCGTCATCATCAACAGCAGCACCATCGTGATCATGACCATGATCACCATCAGCATCACCATCATCGCCATCAGCAATTTCTCCAGCATCGTCATCATCGGAATCATCACAGGAGCATGTTATTCATCAGCATGATCATCATCATCATCATCATCATCATCATCATCATCATCATCAGCATCGTCGTTGGTACCGTCGGCGTGATTGTCGTAGTAGCGGTCCACATCACCATCACCATCATCATCATCATCATCATCATCATCATCATCATCATCATCATCATCATCATCATCATCATTTTCATCATCATCATCATCATCATCACCACAATCATCTTCATCGCCGTCAAAACCAGTAGCCTCACCACCATCATCACTACCTCGGCATCGTCATCATCATCGTCATCATCATCATCAACAGCAGCAGCATCATCCTCATACTCTTCCGCCTTCTCAGCCCTCCAACTCCTCCTCCCCTACTTTCTGCTCCCCCCACACCATCCACTGCCCTCTGCCATCGCTCCTTGCCTCTCCACCCCTCTCCCCCCCCATCTCAAGATCTGCCTCCCCTCCTCCGAAATCGATGCTCCCCACCGCAAACCCCAGGCGTGTCGGCAGGGCGGGCCAGGCGCTTCGCCTGAGACTTGCTCCGCATTCGTTTTATGGTGTGCGCAACGTTTGGAGAGGGGGAGGAGGAGGCCAAAGGAACAGGCGCGACAGTGGCCATGCCGATGCACGCGCCTCCCTGGCCAGCGCGGGGTACAAGACTGGAGTCCTGCTCGATACGAAGTCACCCGAGAAGCGTGACGGAGATGTTATAGCCGGTGTTCCGTGACGACGCCGCCGGGCGGTCACCTTGGAAACTGCCATCCCGATTCGTATGCTGCGGAAGATGGCTTCTAGAAGTGCTCATTGTGCGGCGGAAGGCTGAAAGCGGAGATGCTAAATTGAGGAAGAGTGAAACAATGTGTAACCAGGGATGCATGGTTCCCCATGTGGTCCAACCGACCACTTATAGCATGAAGCTTCACCCAACGACTTCCGAGGGGAGAATACTCAGCGCGTGATGAAGTAAAGTCCCTGCTGCGGTGCGGACGATGGGGAAAACCCCCGCAATACTACGCATCCAAAATGCAGTCACAAGACCCTCCGAGCTGAGAGAATCTAACACCAAACACGCTGAACTGCACATTGCGCGCAGGAACGTCCCAAACGGAGCGAGACAGGTAAGGCAGAGAGTTGCACCCTGGCCACGGTTCCCTGGGTCCTTGCGGCGGAGGCATGATAAGGATGGAGGAGGGCCGTTTCCGAAACGGGGCTCTCGCCCTAGCGCCGCGCGCACTCGTCGCGGCGCATGTTCAAAATGGAGCCCTCACAATAGCGACGCGCACATTTGTTTTCACAGCTTGCCACAGCTACCAGGATGGAGGACGGCTCCCTTTTCAAAATGGGGCTCTCGCTCAAGACTTCCTCAGAGCGTGCAGCAGTTGCGTGCAACAGCCCTCCTTAGGACGTCTCTCGCTAGAGACTGCCCGAAGAATTCTTTAGAGCCTTCTCTCGCTGAGAGACCAGAAACCTGAGTGCGTGCGACAGCTGCGAGCATGGACGGCGGTTCCTTTTTCAGCATGGGGCCATCGCGTGATAATTCCTCGGCGTGTATGACGACAAGTGTACGTTGTGCGATAGCTGCAGATGGGGGCGGTCCTTTCACAAAACGGGGGTTTCGCTAGACACCTCGATGAACTGCAGTACCGTACATGTTCGCTGTCATTGCTACAGCGGAGGCCAGTCCACAAGAGACCTTCCATAAGAAACCCAACCCTGAGACCCCAGGACGTCCATCGATATTTGGTGTGGGAACGTCACGCTGCCCATCGCAAAACCATCGAAACCCAAGAAACCCAGAGCACCCTGGAGGCGAGCAGGGTGTTTCTTGGCATGGGTCTCCACTGTACTCGCTAGACGGATGCACGGCAGTTCCTGTTCAAAAAGGGGTTCCCGTCTGAATGGCAGGTCCACATGTGCTGGTCTTTCAACGGGGCGCCACTTGTGGTGAAAACGAAAGCTTGCAGGGACTATGTGGACGGGTCTTGGGACGGGTGGGCGAAGAGCAGCATCGTTGATACATCCTGGATTTCCTCTGGCACTCCTCCTGCTACTCCTCGTCCTCATCCTCCTCCTCCAGCTCCTTCTGATATTTCCAGTGTCCTCGAACTCCATCTCTCCGCATCCGCACCCTCCTCACTCCTCTCCAGAGCGAGCGCCGCATCCGACTAAACTCAGGCGCGAGCGCCCTCTGGTCGGAGCGTGTAGCAGGGAGCCAGACGAACCATGGGGGGCGAGGTTGAGCTCGCCCGCCTCCGGGCCTGGCGGTGCGGTTTCTTCGAGCTGGGCGTTTTCGCTCAAGTTCGGGCCCCGGGTCCCGGCTCGAACAAATGACGCAGAAAGATGGGGTCGGGGCTCCGGGCGGCCTATTTTGCGATGCTGCATTTTTTCACCACTTCGGATCTCACGGGTGGGGGGCCGCGCGGGGGCAGAGGCGGGGAGGCTGTTCCACTCTGGCGCGGGCGAGGCGGGTGTGGGCGGGGGTCCCCCTGTGGGAGGGGCGGGGGAGGGGGGGGGAAGGGGCACGATCGTACGCACGAGCATGCGTGCCCGCGTTTTTGGACCCGGGCCCCCCTCCCCACCCCACCCCCAGACCTCGTCCCCCTGCCGAGCCTCCACGTGCACCTCCTCCTCCCCCTCCTCGTGGCGTCCTTCTTTGCGCGTCGGCCCCATTGGATTAGCCAATCGCCAGGCCGGACAAAACCCTCGTCGCCCTCCCCTCCAATCATCCTCACCCCCAAACTACCCGTCCGCATCCGCACCGCAATCCTGCTGATGTTCCTCCTGATCCCCCTGCCCTTCTGCTCCTCATCATCCTCATGCTCCATCTCGTCGTCGTCCACCTTCAAATTATTACAATCATCATTGCCAGCCTCCTTATCCACATTGCCGTCCTTACCAAATGAGCAGCATCGCCTTGTCAGAACCACTACACCACTCCAAGCTCATCTTCATTGGCCAATCTACCCGCTCAATACATGTCACTGGCTACAAAACAAGCAGCAAAGACCCCCCCAAAAAACATGATCAGCAGAAGGAGACGTACCATCAAGAACTGAGGAGCAGGAGCAAGAGGAAGAACAGAAGGAGACGGAGAAAGAGAAGAAGTAGCAGCTCGTTTCGGCAACGGACGGACGCGGCGGTCACTGAGACGCAAACGGCGATCTCCGAGAGGGGCTTGCTCTCACCATCGACCTCGTACTGTCCGCCCGCACCACTGATGCTCATCCTCTCGGCGCCCGGGGTGGGAGCAGTCCGCATCTGATGTGAACACGGGACCGCATCGCAACGTGCATCGAATCGGGCTCCACTGGCACAGCATCAGAATCGCATCACATCGGCCGCGCTTGGATTCACAACAGCGCCATGCGGGCACAAGGGCGCATCATGTTGTCGGAATGTCGGAGTCGAATCGGATCAACATCGATATCGAGATCGAGTCGAATGTCGGAATCGAATCGGATATCGATATCGATATCGATATCGAGATCGAGTCAAGTCGAATGTCGGAGTCGAATCGGCCAGCCGGAATCAATATCGAACCACACCGACTGGATGAAGTGGACCCTGCCATCCGCGTGCCGAGTTGCTCGAGACATGGACTGTCAGACCGCTCGACCCAGCCCCCAAGATGTTCTTCCCGATCGGTCGATTGTGCTTGCCCCAACGCCCGAAAGCAGCCCCCAGGATCCAAAGATGGCCAAATCACTGCCTTTCGGATGTTTGAAAGACAAAAGAAGAGAGAAAGAGAAAGAGAGAGAGAGAGAGAGAAAAAATAATATATTTTTTTTTGTTTTTTTTTAAAAAAAAAAAAAAAAAAAAAAAAAAAAAAAAAAAAAAAAAAAAAAAAAAAAAAAAAAAAAAAAAAAAAAAACTATTACCCGAACGCTCGTGTTCTCACCTGTGCCAGGTTTTTCATGCGACGCAAGCAATACCACACGTCGTGGCGGGGGCAGTGCAAGCTTCTACAACCAAAATAATCCACACGGACCTCTTCGCCACATACCCACTACCCATGCTTCCCGCCCTATGACGTGTCAGGACTACTTCCTCTTCGTGGCCTGCGGACGGACGCCGTGGCTACTTCACTGGCGTGGATGTCACACCCCTCAGAAGTTGTTAAGCCTACGTTCGGACACCCACAGAAGTTGTTAAGCCTTGTTAACCAAGAAGTTGTTAAGCACTTCCACAGAACAATCTGTTGGCAATTATGATTGACATATGGTACTTGATACATCATGATACACTTGTACAGTACTCACAAGAGGTGTCAGCTGTATTTTTTGACAGGGATGATGGCCCTGGCAGGTGCGCAACCGTTGTCGCAGAAGTTCGAAAAAGTTGCTCGCAAAAGCCCGTTTGACAGAAATGTTTAATAAGTGTTGGGTTTCCTACGAATCCGCAAGAGCGCGCGGGATGAGATTTTGACAATTTTTTGTTGAAAAACCATTGGTTTTTTTTTTTGATGTTTTTATGTTAAATCGCTGCGAACACTAAGGTTTTGGAAGGATTTCGTCTTGCGCGCGCGAATGTCCACTTTACCTTATTTTTTGCAAGGGATTCTTGAAATTTGATTATATTAGAACAAGAAATGTAATTTTCTATTGTTTTTTGCAAGGGAAGGCGGATTACAACAAAACAACCGGATCCTGTACACACCCTCTTTTCTGAGGCTTCCTCACGAAAATGATGAAATTGTAGCTGCGGCCTAGGCGGCGCAGGGGGGGCGCGCACCAGGGGGCCCAACAATAATTATTCTTTAGAATAAATAATGTTCAACAACAACAACAACAACAACAACAACAACAACAACAACAACAACAACAACAACAACAGCAACAGCAACAGCAACACCACCACCACCACCACCACCACCACCACCACCACCAACAACAACAACAACAACAACAACAACAACAACAACAACAATACAATAACAAAAGAGCGAGAGAGAGAGAGAGAGTGAAAGGGAGAGAGAGAGAGAGTCAGCTGGGGACCCCCCCCCATCAGAGAATCTCTGCTTGACGTTAAAAGCGGACGTCGAGCACCCCTCACGAGGCCCAGGGGGGCCCAGGGGCTCCAAAAAGAAGAGAAAAGCCGGGGCCACCTTGGGCCAGGGGCACCCCGACCTGGCCCCGGCAAAAGACGACGAGGACGAGGAGGACGACGACGACGAATGCAACGGCGACGGCGACGACGACGTCCCGCCCGCCCGACCTACCGACTCGCTCACGACAGAGACGTGCCCCGCCCGCCCGACCGAACGACGACGCGCTTACGACGACGACGACGACGACGACGCTTCCCGCCCACCTGGCCGACTGACACCCCCTCGACGACGACGACGTGTCCCACCCGCCCGACCGACCGACGCACCCACAACGATGACGACAGCGACGGCGACGGCGACGACGATGTGTCCCACCCGCCCGACTGACTGACTTGCCCACGACGGCGACGAAGACGTGTCCCGCCCGACCGACCGACGCGCCCACGACGACGACGACGACGACGACGACGACAGTGGCGGCGACAGCGACAACGGCGTGTCTCGCCCTCCCAACCGACCGACTCGCCCACGACGACCTCCATTCAGCATCTTCGTCCTCCTTCTCTTCCTTCTCTTCCTCCTCCTCCTCCTCCTCCTCCTCCTCCTCCTCCTCCTCCTCCTCATCGCCATCATCACCATCAGCATAGTCAGCAGCAGCAGCATCATCGGCATCATCAGCATCGCCATCACCACCACCATCAGCATCACCGTCATCAGCATCATCAGCATCAGCATCAGCATCAGCATCGACATACTCATAATCAGCATCAGCACCTTCATCATCATCGCCATCACCACCACCATCAGCATCATCGTCATCAGCATCATCATCAGCAGCAGCATCACCACCACCATCATCATGGTCACCATCAGCATACTCAGCAGCATCGTCATCAGCATCGCCATCATCGTAATCAGCAGCATCATCAACACGATCACCAACACCATCACCATAATCACCATCATCAGTGTCATCATCATCATCAGCAGCATCATCATCAGCAGCATCAGCATCATCGTCATCATTATAGTCATCACCATCAGCTTCAGCAAGAGCATTAGCATCAGCGTCATCATCATCATCATCATCATCATCATCATCATCATCATCATCATCATCATCATCATCATCATCATCAGATTATCCATAGTCATCCTATTTATCCGCCTCCTTCTCCTCCGCCGCCTCCTTTTCATTCCGAGCAGGCTGTAGGGGGACCCACAGCTAGAGTCCTGCACTACTGGGAATGATCTGACTGACCTTTGCACGACCACTACGCGAAGCTTGAAGCACTGGCCAACAGGAACCCGAGCCCCGAACAGAGCAAGACGCTGGATCGAACTATTGCTAGTTACAGGACGTGTGTGATTGAGCTGCCCAACTGTCTCCACATTGGCTCGCGTGTGACTTGTCACAGGCTACTCGAACGAAGGCGGAGCCAACAAACATAGTGGCAATGCCCTGCCGCGCCTGAAGATAGAGGGAGGCAGAACTGGCAGCGTGGCCAATGTTTGAGAGCGTCACAGGTCACATTGCCATCCACCTCTGTGCGCGCAAAAAAAGAAAAAGTTCATGAACACGCAATTCAGAGCACTTGGCCATAATCCTGCAGGGTGATCCTGTCATGATGACCTTGTTGTGTTCATTCTCTTGGAGCGCACGGCGTTCTCAAATGGCAGCAATGTTGGACATCTGAGCCAGAGGTGCACAGATCATCGTTGCTACGAGCGAAACTCTAAACATCAGGGACACATCGCTGCTGGCAGCCATCCTTGGCGAAATAGATGTTTGGCTGGCTTGGCTAGACGCGGGGACCCTCAACGTGACCAATCTGTTGTATTACCTTGCACAGTTATGTTCTAGAGCTCGGACCTCTCTATGTTCGTTCGTCGTCGTCCCTCTGGTCTGGTGCTGGCCCTGGACCCAACCTGCCCCCCTGGTCCTGGCCCCAGCCCCCCTCGCCCCGCTGGCCCGGGCCCTGGACCCAGCCTTCCCCCCCCCGCCCTTGCCCCAGTCCCCCTCGCCCTGGACTCTTTATTTTCGTTAGTCGTCGTCCCTCTGGTCCTGGCACTGGACCCAACCTCCCCCCCTGGTCCTGGCCCCAGCTCCCCTCGCCCCGCTGGCCCTGACCCTGGACCCAGCCTCCCCCCCTCGGCCCTGGCCCCCACCCCCATCGCCCTGGACCCTTTATTTTCGCTCGTCCTCGTCCATCTGGTCCCGGCCCTGGACCTAACCTCCCCCCCTGGTCCGAGCCCCAGCCCCCCTCGCCCCGCTGGCCCTGGCCCTGGACCCAGCCCCCCCACCCCCCCGGCCCTGGCCCCAGTCCCCCTCGCCCCGTGCCCTATATTTTCGCTCGTCGTCGTCCCTCTGGTCTTGGCCCTGGACCCAACCTCCCCCCTGGTCCTGGCCCCAGCCCCCTTGCCCCGCTGGCCCGGGCCCTGGACCCAGCCTCCCCCCCCCCGGCCCTGGCCCGTCCCCCTCGCCCTGGACCCTTTATAATCTTGCGCAGTTGTGTTCTAGAGCTCGGACCTGTTTACTTTCGTGGTTCGTCGTCGTCCCCCTGGCTCGTCGTTGTCTCCCTGCCCCCCATCCCCTGGCCTCCGCGCCCCAACCCGGACCTCTGGCTCATGGTCCGAGCCCCAGTCTTCTTGCCTTGGCCATGAACCCAGCCTCCCTCATTGGCTCTGGCGCCCCCTGGCCCTGGCCCCAGCCCCCCTCGCCCCAGACCCTTTATTTTCGTGGTTCGTCGTCGTCCCCCTGGCTCTGGCCTGCTTCCCCTGGCCCCCTCGCCCCCGTCCTCCTGCCCTGGCCCTGAACCCAGCCTCCCTCCTTGGCTCTGGCGTTTTGTCGTCGTCCCCCTGGCTGTGGCCCGCTTCCCCTCGCCCCCGTCCCCCTGGCTGTGGCCCGCCCCCCCTCGACCCCTCGCCCCAACCCGGACCTCTGGCCTCTGGTCCAAGCCCCAGCCCTCTGGCCCTGGCTGAACTCAGCTTTGTTTCCTGGTCTTGGCCCCACTCGCCCCGACCCTGGCCTTCGCCCCAGCCCTCCTCGCCCCGGACCGTGTACTTTCGTGGTTCGAACCCGGACCTCTGGCCCCTGGTCCGAGCTTCAGTCCCCCTGGCCCTGGACCCCCACTCGCCCCGACCCTGGCCCTCCTCCTCATCAACCCCCCTCCTCCTCCTCTCCCATCATTCCTTTTCATCCGCCGCTTTCTCATCGTCCTCCTAACCATCAGCATCATGATCCTTATCGTCGGCGTCATCCTCATCATCACCACCACCACCATCATCATCATCATCATCATCAGCATCAGCATCAGCATCAGCATCAGCATCATCATCATCATCATCATCATCATCATCATCATCATCATCAGCATCATCATCGTCTTCATTCACTGTCGCCACCTCACTCAAACTCATCCATGTATGTTCATCTTGATCACGATCCTTGTCATCCTGATTAGCACCATCTTAACTAATCGTCACAGCCCCATCATCTCAAATCCACATGACAATAATCCACATATCACTAACACAGAAATTACCAGCCATCCCGAATTTCCTCCTAGTCAAAAGGCACCAGGGGTGTCGTGAATCGGGTGGCCACCTTTATCACCAGCATCACCATTAGATTCGCTAGAGTCGTCATCTCATCAAAGAGTCAAAATCAGTTTCAACACCGCCAACACCATGGCACTTAATGTCGGTAGCATCAGAATGTTGACCATAGTCAGCAAAAACATCATCACTATCAGCGTCAACAAAACCCAATATCAGCATAGTCATCACGACCGTCATCAACATCATCATCCTCATTATCCTCAGCATCCTCATCGTCGTCGCCATCATCATCACCATCAACATCAACGTCGTCACCATCATCATAACAAGAATCATCATAAGGATCACCATAACCAGCAACATCATCAACTTTATAGGCATCGGCATCATGAGTTGCATCAATACTGCCAGCAGAAATGGCATAGCCAACATCAATGTCACCATCACTGACAGCATCATCGCCAGTGTCATCATAATCGTCATCATACCCGTTATCATCATCAACGTAAGCATCAGCACCATCGTCAGTGCCATTACTATCATCAACATTATCGCCACCACCATCATCATCGCCAACATCATCGTCAAAGTGATCGGCGTCGCCATCGTCATTGTGATCGCCGTCATCGTTATCGTGAGCAGGACTTGTAGCATCAGTAACATCAGCAGCAGCAGCATCAGCATCGTCAGAATCATCAGCACCAGCGACATACTCAACACCACCGTCATCATCAGCACCATCAACGTAATCAACATCAAAATCCGCATCTTCACTATCGTCATCAGCAGCATCATCATCAGCACCATCAGCATCAGCATCAGTACCAACATCATCATCGAAAGCAGCACCATCGTCATCAGCTTCATCAACATCATCATACTCATCATCAACACCATCAACAACCGCATCATCATGTCAGCGTCATCGTCATCAGCATCATCAACAGCAGCATCACAATCATCATAATCAGCAGCATCATGAGCAGCATCAGCATAAACATCATCTGCATCATCAGCATCATCATCGGTATCATCATCAGCATCGTCATCAGCATCAGCGTCACCGTCAGCGTCAGCATCATCATCGTCATCAGAATCGCCACAATCATCAGCAGCATCATCATCAGCAGCATCAAAAGCGCCAGCATCAAAATCATCATCACCATCAGCAGCATCATCAGTGCCCACATACGTAATCGTCAACATAATCATCAGCGTCATCATCACCCAAGATCAGCATCAACAGCATTGTCATCAGCATCACCATCATCATCAGCAGCATCAGTATCGCCATCAGCATCATCAATATCAGCTGTCTAATCATTATTAGCCTTATCATAATCAGCATCATCATAATCAGCACCGCCAATGGCATCGTCATCGATATCGGTACCGACACCATCGTCACCGTCCCTCCCTTCTCCACTCCTCCCCTCTTCCTCCCCTCCACCACCCTCCCCCCTCCTGCTCCCCTCTCCTCCTGCTCCTGTTCCTGTTCTTGCTCCTGGTCCTCCTCATCTTCCTCCTCCTCCTCCTCCTCCTCTTCTCCTTCTCCTTCTCCTCCTCCTCCTCCTCCTCCTCCTCCTCCTCCTCCTCCTCCTCCTCTTCCTCCTCCTCCTCCTCCTCTTCCTTCTCCTCCTTCCTCTTTTCCCACCTCATCTTCCTCCTCCTCCTCCTCCTCCTCCTCCTTTTCCTCCTCCTCTTCTTCTTCCTCCGCCTCCTCCTCCTCCGTTTCCTCCTCCTCCTCCTCCTCCGCCTCATCCTCCTCCTCCTCCTCATCCTCCCTCCCCCTGCTCTGGTCCTGATGGGAACGAGCTCGCCGCTCGTGTAGTAGTCGACCAGGCACTCCCACTCCTGTCGGGATCCCGCCCTCGCCTCTGTCACGACCCCCTCCACCTCATGGTGCTTTCCCTCCTCCTGCGCCCAGTCCCCTCGTCCTCCTGCTTCTCGTCACGCTACTCGTCCTTGGTCGTCGTCGTCCTCCTCCTCCTCCTCCTCCTCCACTAGCTGCTGCTGCTGCTGCTGCTGCTGCTGCTGCTGCTGCTGCTGCTGCTGCTGTTGCTGTTGCTCCTCCTCCTCCTCCTTTTCCTCATCCTCCTTCTCCTCCTCCTCCTCCTCCTCCTCCTCCTCCTCCTCCTCCTCTTCCTCCTCCTCCTCTTCCTCCAGGCCCCTTTGGCTCGAGCCAAATTTGGCTCGAGGTGCCGCTGCGTTTCATTCAGGAGGAAGTGGAGCGAGGCTGTTTTAGCTCGAGCCAATTCGGTTCAAGAGGTCTTTGCGTTTCGATCAGGAGGAGGAGGAGGAGGAGGAGAAGGAGGAGGAGGAGGAGGAGGAGGAGGAGGAAGAGGGAGGAGAAAAAGGGGGAGGAGGAGGAGGAGGAGGAGGAGGAGGAGGAGGAGGAGAGAGGCTGTTTTGACTCGAGCCAATTTGACTCCAGAGGCCGCTGCGTTTCGCGTGACGGGCCCGCCTGGGAGGGCGAGCGGCCTGCCGCGGCTCCCGTAGCCGCTGGCCGCCGAGGCGCCCGCTGCGCATTGCCGCGGGCACCACGGCACGTGTCGCGATCGAGTGCGACGAACATCGGGTCGGACGAAACCAGCTGCGCGCAAGAGTCACCCTGGGCAAGGGGTGACCTTTGGTTAAGACGAGGCCAGGACGAGGATAACACGGGGTGGGGATAAATCGAGAATATCTGAGATCTGGCGGCTCTGGAGGATGTCTCGGGCGCGGCGGCCTCCTCAGAGCGTTCCGGAAACTGGGAGCGTTCCCGAACGCTCTGGAAAGGATTTATCCTCGTCCTGGCCCCGTCCCCGCGGTGCGCGGCTTCAGGGGGGCCGCGGGGCAGGCCAAATCCAAGCAGCCCGAGCGCGCCAGCCCTTGCTGGTGAGACCCCTGTGGGCCCCGCGCCAGAAGTCACTCCAGCGAAAGGTCACCCTTCATTACTAGCGAAGAAACAAACCTACCTCGCTTCTGACCACCCTGGCTTCCAAGAAAACGATGCCAAATTGCAGCCTGTACTGGTCAGGCCGCTTGACGAGGAGGCGCGTGGTATGGCTTGGTTTTGCCTGGAAGCGAAAGCGGGGTAGGTAATTCACGCTCTGAATTACGCGTGGCCGAGTCCGCCTGCTTCGTCCCGCTGGCCCTGGCCTCCCGCCTGCGCGTTCGTCGTCGTCGGTGCGCTCCTCGCTCTCAGAGGCACCAACAACACAATTTCCCGGAGCTCCGCGCGGAGGCCCCCTGGGTCAGCGCCGGGGCCCCCTGGCGGCGCCTCTGGCGCCGCTCCTGGCGGGCCCCCCTGGGGAAGGCAGCGCCGATCTAAGAATCCGCGCGGACCTCCGAGAACCTATTTTTTCCACCGCAAACACCCACCGACTTCAGCCCTTGCTCCGATACAGCCCGGCCAAAACATATGGCTGAAGAATGAAACATCTGCCCGGTTGTGTTGAATCCGCTTCCCCTCATGGGGGCTACACCTCCGAGAACCTATGCTCATGTCGTTCTCTGTGCTTCGAGCTCCCCCGTCTCCCCGCCGCCGCGCAGCACGGCGGACTGCCGGGAGAGGGGGCGCGCGGCGGGGACTCCGCCCCCGAGCTCGCGCCGCAGCTGGACCCGCGGGGCGGGGGCCGGGCGAGGGGCCGAGCCCGCGCACGCTGGTAGGAGACCCCAAGCGAACCCTACAGGGCAGTTTTCTTTAACACATGGGATGTTTAAACATATCGGATTTTAAAGCATGATCAATTTATGGATAAGTTTACGAATAAGCCCATCGCTGCTTTTAATACTAAATCCCTGCAGTTTTAATACATGGTCTGCACGCGGAGCATGTATTAAAAACGGCACTGTACCCCACCACCCCACGACTTCTAAAGGGGGAGGTGGGGTTCCTTTCGCTGGGGAGGCTCCGAGCCCTACCCCCCA
>CAUYUJ010003437.1:0-57500 GCA_963575745.1 Prorocentrum cordatum | reverse complement strand
TGAGAATTCTGCGTATTCGTCCGTAGATGCGACGAGAAAACTCATTCTGGGCTAGATAAACTCCGCAGTCGAACCCCTACTCGAACAGAAGCAGAGAGGCATCGGACGTCTGGCTCTGCCCCCCCCCGGCCCAATGGAGGGGGCGGGGGCCGCGCTGGAAGCGCCCGGTCGGCTGCGCGCAAGAGCGCCCTGGGCAGGAGTGGCATTCGGTGCGCGGCTGCACGGGGGGCGCGGGGTGGCCTCAGACATGATCGCGTCGTAAAAAGAATCAGGACGGGAGGTTTTTGGCCGTTTTCGGCCTCGGGGGACCCCCGACGGGCCTCGGGACCGTCAAAAAACGATTCAGGACGAAACACCGGCCCCGGGGAGAGGGTCTGGACTTCCAGGGACGCCGCCCTGAACAAAATCAGGACGTCGCGTGTCTGGGGCCAAACCTCGGCGCAGGCCGCTGCTGCCGCTCCGCGTTTCGCGATCGAGGGGCCCCACGGAGCCCGCACCAGAGGTCACTCTGGCGAAAGGTCACTCTCACGTCTGGTCGATCCAGCTGCCCCACCCTCCACAACGCGGCGGCTCTCAGGGCCCGCCCGGGCCGAGTCCGCGCAGAGTCGGCGGACCCCTCCTGGGGCGCATCCCGGGAAGGCGAGTTGTCGACGCGGGTCCGGTCTCGGCGAATGGAGACCTCCTCCAGGAAGAACCAACAGCATCTTTGTGCGTCACTGTGGGAAAAAATGGGCGCCTGCGGCAGGCTTCTGCAGCGCCTCCTGACAACTCTGATCCGCAATTGCGGGGCGCCGCGGTACAGAATACGATCAACAACTAAAGGAGCCCTAGCCATTTCAGAAGAACAGACCTAAGCTGAGAGGCCCAAAATGTGAAGGACACGGGGGTCTTTTCAGCAGATGCATCAAAGCAAATCGCGAAGACTTATTACATTCAAAATCTATAGTAAGGGCGGGCGGTAAGGACGCAAGGGCCTTGGCCGCCGAAGCTGGCACTTTTTGGGCGGCGGACTGCAAGCACCCTGAAGGGCTGGCCAGTGGAAACTGCGAACGATGGGCCGCAGAGGCAAGGACGCAAGGGCACTCTGAGGACATCCGTGCATCCATACTCTGAGGTTTGACTGCATCCCTAATGCAAAGGCGGGAACCTAACCTAAGATACGGGGTTCTTGTGTTCGAGAAGAGAATAGCGAACGTTTTCTGATTCGGCCTTTCGACGTTGAGCGAAAGGGGAGGGGGTGGGAGGAAGGGGGGTGTGGCTCTGCACCTCTGCTTAGTGCGACTGCTTGGAACAGTGCCACCATGGGGAATCCCATAGAGAGGCGGTGCCCCCGTGCTTACCCCCACCTGCTTGAAACAGGCGCCAAAAACGACCAAGATCTACTCCATGGGGCTGGCTGGACGCCCGAAGTGGATACGGAAACACATGGACACGATGCCCGACAACAGATGTTGTCCAACACCGGCACCGGCCGCTGTTGGGCTGGCGGCCTTCTGCCTCGGAGGAACAGAGCCCGCAGCGGCGCGGACAGCGAGCCCTGCTATCAAGCCGAGCAGGAAATGCTGTTGGTGGGGAGGGAGGGACTGCCTGCCAGAGCACCCCAACCGAACCCGAAGACCCAAAGTTTGGGTTGGGGGGGTACGGCTTCCACGTGTGTTTTTGCCAGTGCTCCCCGACGCCCCCCCACTGGAAATGGAGGGCAAGATTGAAGGGGCCCCTGGACACACAAATAAATACACACAAATAAAAAGATTCCCAATATTTGTCCATGGTTTCTCGGTTTGTGTCTTCCCCCCCACTTCCCATATTTTCCTATATGTTCCTGGGACTCGACGATTAATTGTGTCTGTGTGTTTTTTTCCTTCCTGAAAGATGGAGCATTCGGGTTGGGCTGAGGTGGCTTGGTGGGCGGGGGGGAGGGGGGGGAGGTGCGAGGGCCCCTGCCGATCGGCAAGACCACGCACAAGGGAGGGGCTGCCGCTGCCCCGCCCGGCCCCATGCCGAGCCGCGGCCCTCCGAGGCCGATTGCAGCCGGGGCGTGGACCTGAGGAACGATAGATAAGGAGCGAGGCCCCTGTTTTCCTTAAGCTTAACTTCGATTCCCGATCGAAAGCAAAGGTGGGCCCAAGGCAGACAGTAGCACCTCCTCTAAGGAACACGGAGCCCCTCCCAAAAGAACGAGGGCTCCTTCTGCAGCGCCCCGACGGTAGACAAGCGCGCCTCACGACCCGCAAAGCAGCTGGTTCCTCGCAAACGGCCCGACGGGCGTCGCGGGGTGGCCAGACCCAGGCGCGCACTCGGACGCCACCGCCTCGCGCTCAGCGATCAGGGAGGACCCCGACGAGCCCAGAGATTGTCACTCCGGCGAAGGGCCACTCTTGCGTGCAGCCGAGGTGACGTCTGCGAGTATGAAAGGGGCCCTGGGACACACTAAGAAATGCACACAAATATAAAAGGATTCCCCATAGTTTCCCCATGTGTTCTGGGTTTTTTGTCTTCCCCCCCCAATCCCCATGTTTTCCCATATCTTCCTGGGAGTGGACGCTTCATTGTGTCTGTGTGCTTCGTCCCCCCCTGCGAGCAGGCCCTCTGCGAGCAGCGCGGCGCGAGCTCGGTGCCAGGGCCCGGCCCCGCGCACCGCCGAGGGGCCGGCGAGGGCGGAGCGGCGGGCGCGGCCCCCGCGCTAGAGGGGCCCGCCCGGCGCGGCCCGGCTGGGGCGCTCCGCGCCCCGGCTCTGGCGGCGCGCAGAGGGGGCCCCTTGCTTCTCTCCTCCTCCTCCTCCTCCTCCTCCTCCTCCTCCTCCTCCTCCTCCTCCTCCTGGCTTCTAAGAAGCTTCTAAGAAGCGCCCCTGCTTCTTCGAAGGCGCGGGCCTCACCTCTAGATGCAAGGCCGGCGCCGTCTCAGAGGCAGACTCCTGCTGAGAAGCCTTCCCCCTCCCCCGTACCCCCTTGTGCGCGCCGCCAGCTGCTCTCGGAGGTGAGAGAGCTCGGCGCTGAGAGCACGGGCTTCGCGCCAGGCGTTTGCTTCGACGGCAGTCCATCACCTGAAAGACGTCCGCAGAAGCGGGGATCCGATGACTTGATCGACGTGGCCCGGCTTCGACACAGCCCGAGACCACCACTTTCTCATCCGGCACAGCGCTAAACTCCAACGCTGAATTGCGCGCATGAGTTCCGAGGTCCAGGTCGTAGTTGCCCCGTGACGCAACCCGCGACACGTGGCGCATTGGTGCGGAGCTCAACACGTAGCTCAGGCAGGTCTGACGCGGTGCGTTCGCCAAGACGGGGGCCAATACGCTGAGCCAACACGCAGCGTGTTGACACGGTTTTTGCTAAAGCGTGCTACGTGTTGCGTCTCAAGACGGGCGTATCGAGGCATCTGAGGTCCAGATAGACGAAGCTTATACTGACAAAAACAAGCTCCAGGAAAGCGCCCAGGGTCCAATCCAGATTCTTAGGCGAAATCTGGATTCCATGAAAGTTGTTGTTTTTCTTCCTACGTTTGATGCGTGTACGCTGCGCTGGGGCACGAGGCGCTCTGCTGGATGTGGTCCGACCCCCCGGGCCCCCTCGGGCCTTGAAGCAACCACGACGGACAGCTTTTGTTATCCTTGTCGGCCTCCTAGGGCCCTCAGCGGGCCCCGGGGGTCCCAGCCCGGGGACGTCAAGAATCGACGAGTGATGGAAAACAAAAACGTCCCAGGGAAGGGGTCCAGACCTCTGGGAAGCCACGCTGCGAAAAAATCACACGACGTCGAATGTCTTCGATCCAGGTGCCGCCTCAAATTGCCTGGATGCGAAAGGCTATCACTTGTGAACTGTATTTGGGCGACGGCGCCTCCTGGTGAACCACTAAGTGCATGAGGTGCTCTATCGAGTTTTGGCAAGGGGGCTGGCAGAATAATCGCTCGACGGCGAAAACCTACTTTAGGCATTGCTTCATCTGGCGGTGGCGTCGTAGTCAACTGCACCACGGAACAAACTAAGCGAAATACGAGAAAGTGGTCCAACCCCAGACCCCCTCGAGACTTGAAAAAGCTTGACACGAAAATGCTGGCAAGCGTCAGCATCTGGGGAGCCTCTGCAGGCCCTGGGGCCGACAGACAACTGCTGGAGGGGGAGAAAATCTCCTCCGCCAGCACCGTCAAAAACAGCATGGGATGAGAAGAAAACGTCCCAGGGAAGGGGTCCCGACCTGTGGGGAGCCACACTATGCAGCCACGCTATGAAGGAAAAAAAAAAAAAACACGCCGACCGTCCGCCCGTGCGGGCCCCCACTCTCCACCAGAGAAGGCCATCCCTTTCTCGGCAGCGCGCCCAGGGGGGAAAAGGCAGAGGGGGCGGAACTTCTCAGAGTGCTCAGAAAGCCTGCAGCCTCGGAGCTTCCTCCGAGGGCCTTATCGGAACTCCACGGGGCTTCTGAGAAGCCCCCCCGCCTTCTGAGAAGGTAAGCCTCGTCTCACTTCCCCCCTCAGCGCGCCACCGAATCACCACCGATGGGCGCGCGCGACAAAAGCGCGGCAACCAGAACCAGACTGCCCCCCCCGCCGAGAATGCAGCAGAAACCTGCGCGCGACCTGCACGGCGTCCTGCACAATCTACGGTCGAAGCATGGCCTCAAGAACGTGGGCCAAGAAGGGCCCGAGCATATCCATGCCCACAGCCTGCCGAGGTCCCCGAAGAACGATCCCCAGGCGGTGGCAACGGATGACCCCGCCTTGGAGTCTGAACCCTCGTGCCAGCTGCACCAGTGCCGGCTACACGCAAGAGTGACCGCAGGCAAGAGCGACCTTTGGCACGCGGCTTGGGGGAAGCCGCGGGGGGGGGCCCAAACACCAGTGCGCAAGACGCTCCTATCGCATCGCGCTCGGCGATCGGGGGACCCCAATGGGCCCACACCAAAAGTCACCACCGCCGTCAAAGGCTCCGCCAGCGAGGCCACCACCACCGCCAACGGCCCGGGCCACGTGGGGCGCACGACACCCCGAGGGCCCCGCGGGAGCGCCGCGGCCCTGCGGGCACGCGCTGCGGGCGCTGCGCCTCTGAGGCGGGGAAGGACAGGCGTGTGGCACGAGGAAGTGGTGGTCGTGATGATGATGATGATGATGATGATGATGATGATGGTGATGATGATGATGATGATGATGATGATGATGATGATGGTGGTGGTGATGATGATGATGGTGATGGTGGTGATGATGACGATGATGGTGATGGTGGTGATGATGATGTTGATGATGATGATGGTGGTGATGATGATGGTGGTGATGGTACTGATAGTGGTGGTGATGGTGATGATCAGTACAATGATGAAGATGATGATGCCGATGAAGATGATGGTGACGATGATGAGAATGGTGGTGATGATGACGACGGCGATGCTGCTGATGATAATGGTGATGGTGAGGGTGATGGTGATGATGATGCTGATGATGCTGATTATGGTGATGAAGATTATGATGACGATGGCGATGACAATGACGATGATGATGATGATGCTAGTAATGGTAATGATGATGATGATGATGATGATGATGATGATGATGATGATGATGATGGTGGTGACCATGATGATGAGTGTGATGATGTTATTGAGGTTGGTGGTGATGATGATGATGATGATGATGGTGATGGTGATGATGATGATGATGATGATGATGATGATGATGATGGTGGTGGCGGTGATGATGATGCTGATGATGATGATTATGGTGATGGTGGTGGTGATGGTGATGGTAATGGTAATGGTGATGGTGCTGATGATGGTGATGATGGTGACGATGACAATGACGATGACGATGACGATGACCATGACGATGCTGATGCTGATGCTGATGACGATGACGATCGCCATCGTCATCGCAATTGCCATCGTCACCGAGGAGGACGTCCAGCGCCACTCTCCCCGGCTGCAGCAGCGGGCGCTCGCATGACCGCCGCCGTCGACACTGCTGAGACGCCCCCGGGCTCGTGAGGACCAGGCCTCCCCGAGGGCCCGGAGAACACCGCGGCCCTGCGGGCGCGCGCGTCGGGCGCCGCGCCCGAGGACGGGGAGGGAGAGGCCTCTGGCGTGAGGGCTGACGAGGCGAGGAGGGCTTCCCGCGGCACTCTTACCGAGGGGGGCTGGCAGTCGCACATGGCCGGACTCGCGCGCGGGGCACCCGGAGAGACCACACGCCCGAGGCGGGTGCGGAAGCCCAGCGCGCACGGCCCCTGTACGGGCCGAGCGCTGGAAGGGCATCTGGCCGCACGTGCGTACCTGGCTCCCGCCCAGGCTGGCCGCGGCGCGGGGATCCGGCTTCCTGGCACGGGGACGCGAGGGACCCCCCCCCCCACGCTGCCGCCGACGCCTGCCCCACACCGCAAGGAAGGGGTGGGGAGGGGAGGGCCAGACACCCTCCCATACAATGTTTTCCGTGCGCGGCCCTGGGGAGGTGCCGACCCAGTGCGCTGCGCGGCCCCGGGGAGGTCTCGACCCCTTCCCCTGGGCTACCTATCGCCCAGGACGAATTGCGGATTGCCCCGGGGCCCGATAACGAACCCAGGAGGCCGCCATCGAGGAAAACCTACCAGTTTGCAACACCACCAAAAGATCTGATCGCCAGAGATCAGGGAGGTACGGGGGGAGAGCTTCTGCGGTTTCGGGGCCCCCTCTCTTCCCGACTTGCGTGCCCCAACTCAGGAGGTGCCCCTCCTCCGTCATCCTTTCCTTCTCTCCGCCCCGCATTGGTCATCTGGCCAACCCATTGAATGGCATGTCGCAGGCGAGTCGTTTTCGAGATCGCTGGATCCCGACTGGGAGGGGAGGCACGGCTGCACCATTCAAGGATCGACTGCCCTCAAGCTGATTTCAGACTTGACAGGGGGGGGGGGGGGGAAAGCGACAGGAGGAGGAGGCTCGACCTTCTCGACCTGTTCCTCCTCCTCACCTCCTTCCCCTCATCCCTCCTCGCCCCCTTGAGCAAAGCACCCTTCGGTGAAAACGACCCGGAACCAGATCTGGTGGGCGCAAGCCCGCTAAACATCTGGCCGCAACACCCCTCTGAAGAACCGAGAAGAGGGCGATTCGCTGATTGACGTGGCAGGGTGGGGGTTCGATCAACCTCCGATTTTCCTCCTCCTCCTCATGCAGCCGACTGCTCACACATAGCCGCCGCCTCGTCCTCCGACTCCTCTGCCTCCTCCTGACCGAGGTCATCCCAGCTCCCTACGAGGACAGCGCAAGCACCGAGACAAACAGAGGACGAAGCATCACGCCTCTAACACGCGCATACGAGACGAATCCTCATCCTTCCTCATCCTCCTCCTCCTCCTCTCCTCCTCCCTCCTCCTCTCTTTCCTCCCTCACCCCTCCTCGTCCTCCTCCTCTCCTCTCCCCCTCCTCCTCCTCCTCCTCCTCCTCCTCCTCCTCCTCCTCCTCCTCCTCCTCCTCCTCCTCCTCCTCCTCCTCCGCCGCGGGGACCCCCCGCCGCTCCCCGTCGATGCTCGGGAGGGGCGCCCCGGGCGCGAACAGGTCGGCCTCCTCAGGACGCCCCCGCCGCCGTCGGCGGTTGTCGCCGCCGTCGTCCTCGTCGTCGTCGCCGCGGCCGGAGGGAAAGAGAGAGAAAGAGAGAGAAAGAGAGAGAAAGAACAAAACGGAGATGGAGACGGAGACGTAAACGGAGAGGTGGGGAGAGGGAGGAGAAGGGGGAGGACGTCGAGTCCTGAGTAACACGAGAACGGGAGGACGAGGAGGAGATAGAGGAGGGAGGAGGAGGAGGAGGAGGGAGGAGGTGGAGGAGGAGGAGGAAGAGGAGGAGGAGGAGGAGGGGGAGGACGAGGAGGGAGGAGGAGGAGGAGGAGGAGGAGGAGGAGGAGGAGGAGGAGGAGGAGGGGGAGGACGAGGAGGAGGAGGAGGGAGAAGAGGAGGAGGAGGAAGAGTACCTTGTTTTTGGCCGCCTCCGAAGGCTATCGTCGCCGCGGGTGCATCCGCCTTGAAGTCCTGGTCGGAACGCGCTCCAGGACAGGTCTGGGCGGCGACGACGACGGGATCTTCGCCGTCTTCGTGGGTGGTATCGCCAGTTGCGGGATCCTACAACTATACTAATGTTGCTCCCATCGTGCTCAAGGACAACATCCCGGAAATAATTTCGAGCACCCGGAAGAGTGTCGAAAGAGTGACGAAATAGTGTCGGACGAGTGTCTCCTAGGGCAAGACACATGAAAACCCTCGAGTTTCGGTACTTTTTCTGGTGCTCGACATTCTTTCTGGTGATCAAGGCTAAAGTAGGTTGGAACAGCATAAAACTATACCACTATTTGCACGTGCGTAGGTACGCACACCGTGTACAGTCATGATCTGGCATGGGCACTGTCTCAGAACGGTCTTGTCTCTGGCGCTCACGGCCCACGAGTGCCAGAGGCAGGCGTCCTGTGTGCCCCCTCTTGCTGGCGAATTCCGACGAAGGCCTGCATACGGAAAGCTGGCGAGAAGGCAGGGGAGCATCCCCCCCCCTTCCTCCCAGCTGCTCCCTCGTCTTTGCGGCACTCCCCTCGGCGGTCTGGCCACCTCTACATCCTACTACGACCATGCCCTGCGCTGGCACTCCACGACCCCGTGCTCGTAGCATCGGCGCGCCCCCGGGCCGCCGGCGCCTGCGCGCCCGCCCAGGGCGCGCCGCGGCGGGGGCGGCCACGATCCGTGTGCCGCCACCCCGCGCAGGAGGGCCGCGTCCAACTGGGTGCGCCCCCGCCGCAAGCGCCGACCCGGAGCGCGGCCGCGGCGATTCGCCCGCTCCTCCTCCTCCTCCTCCTCCTCCCCCTCCTCCTCCTCCTCCTCATCATCCCCTCCCTCCTCCTTCCTTCCTCCTCCTCCTCTCCTCCTCCCTCCTCCTCCGCCTCCTTCCTCCTCCTCCTCCTCCTCCTCCTCCTCCCCCGGCTTCACGGCTTCGCGGTCGAGGCCTGCGACGAGCAGGCTCGAGGCAGGGGGGGGGAACCGCGAGGGAGGGCAGAGCCTGACTCCTCCTCGAAGCCCAACGGCGCCTGGCCCCTGCCTCCGGCCTGGCCGTGAGCTCCGCCAGCCCGTGGCGGCAGGCGTCGAGCAGGCGAGCGCACTCTTTTTATTATTCTCTCTCTCTCTCTCTCGCTCTCTCTCTCTCTCTCTCTCTCTCTCGCTCTTCCCTCCCACCCTCTGCTCTACTCTTTAGGTCGGGCCTGTCCCCCTATACAGGGGGATTTTGGGCGAACCCGAGAAGTACACCAAAACTGCTCAGAAATGGTAAAAGATCGTCAACGTACCATTTTTCTACCATTTTTGAATTTCCCTCCTGTAGAGGGACAGGCCCGACTGTATTCGACCCTCTTCTCCCCCCGCTCGGCAGCCATTCCAGCTTTACTTTGGACGAGAAATAAAACATAGTCGAGACATACCCAGAAAGCATACCCGGAAAAACTTTTAAACAAATCGCCCCCAGGCTATGTTTTTTACTATTTTCGAACTCTCCTCCTTTAGAGGGACAGGCCCGACTTAATTCCAGCTCGAGCCACTGAGTGGCTCGAGTCGCCCCTGATCAGAGGGACGCAACCCGGCTCGAGGTGCCGGCTCGCCCCGTCGGGGCCCGTCGCTCGCGAGGGGCGCGCCCGGGGCGGGGCGCGCAGGGGCACAGCAAGCAAGTCGACCACGCGAACGACGACGACGACGACGACGACAACGCCGACGACGACGGCGACGACGACGACGACGACGAGGACGACGGCGACGACGACGACGACGACGACGACGACGCAGACGGCGGCGACGACGACGACGGCGACGACGACGACGACGACGACGGCGACGACGACGACGACGGCGACGACGGCGGCGACGACGGCGGCGGCGGCGGCGCCGCCGCCAGCGGGCGAGTAGTGGCGGGCGGCAGCGAGCAAGGTGGGTCCTCTCGGAGCAGCGACGCCACTGGCGCCAGCCTGGAGTCCCCCTCGGCGGCGCGCTCAGCCGCGAGGACCTCTCGGGGGGGAGGGCGTAGTACTCAGACCTCCCCGGCGCGAACAGATCACGACAGAGGGCTTGTGACCCCCACCTCCTCTCATCGTGAAAGATCACGACAGGACATTCTCTGATGTTTCTGACCTCTGGGGGCCCTCGCCGGCCCACGGGACCGTGAACAACACGGCTCAGGATTCCAAACCAGCCCTGCGGAATGGGTCAAGACCTCCGCGGGTCCACGCTGTGCATCCTGCCTCTGTGGGGGGAGCCCTGGGAGCGGCCAAAAGCTTGCTCGGGATGAGAAGCGGCCCCAGGGGGGACAAAGGTCAAGAGCAGCTGCTCTTCACGTCCGGCGTTCTCCCTGGGATTCGGGCGCCCGGGGGCCGCTTGTCCGGGCCCCCTCGCGAGGCCATCGGAGACGGACCCGGGGCGAAGAGCTGCCCGCGGGAAGGGGGCCGAGGCCTCCGGGGCCCGTGGGCCTACAACAGGCACGTGGTCGGATGCCTCGGGAGGGGGAGGGCGGAGGGCGGAGGGGGAGTGGGTGGCAACTCCTCGGCACGACTGAGAGGGGGGAAGTCGAATTGAGCGGCGATCAAGCAGAACTGAGCCAGATCAAGCCTTGGGTGAGGCAGGTCAGATGGAGGTTGAATTCAACTGGATTGAACGGAATGGCCGGATGAGGCTGGTTCCAACCAAGGAGCCACGGGTATATCAGGGCCGATGCTAGATTCAAACGAGAGCCCTCAGATCCGAACGTCACAAAAAAAGTCATGAAGGCTGGCTTTGACGATCTGCTCGGCCTGTGGAAGTCCGTTTCGTTCCCCAGAGCCCAGGGTGGAGCAGCAAATGCGCTGTTCAAAAAAGGAACTGAACCGTGTCGCTCCGCTGCGTTGGGCGGGAGGCTTTGACATGCTTGGGAAGTTGCCACTTGGGAGCTGGGGCGTGGACAGTTAGCGTGTCGCTCCGAGGCGTGGTGGGCCAGAACCGGCGGTGCGACACGCTAAAGCAAAAGTTCCTGACAGTAAGTGGAACCGCGGATGGCGGGAGAGCCCAGAATTGAATATATATATATATATATATATATATATATATATATATATAAGTCGGATTTGCGATCGAAATGAATGGGATCGGCGGAAATCGGCAGCCGAGTCGGGAAAAGTCGAAGCGGAAGAAATCGGCAGGCTGGAATGCCTCCAGGAAGAAATCGGACACAGATCGGAATCCCAGGTCGAATCGAATCGGAATCGGAAGCAATCGAAATCGAATCGAATCGAATCGGAGGAATCGAAACGAGCGCCGGGACTGGGCTCGCGGGCGAATGCGTCTCGCCGCAGTGCGGAGGGACGGTCCGCGTGCTGCCCTGCTCGCTCCTCTTCGCCCCCCTTCCTCTCCCCCCCCTCCCACTGTTAGGTCGGGCATGTCTCCCTACAAACAGGCGGAGCCTGTAGGAAAAATCAAAAATACACCCCAACAGAAAAAAAAACTCCGAAATCGTCCCCTGACTATTAATTTGTTGCTTTATACATATACATACATGTATATATTAAAAACAAAAAATAGTTAATACTCCTGCTGTAAAGGAACAGGCCCGACTTGATCCCACTGCCCCCCTCGCAAGTCTGCGACCCTTGAGGTTATCCTACAAGACCTGCTCCCCTCCTTTCGGGGGCGCGCAAACATAGGTTAGCGATACATGGATTTGGCGTGCGGTCGCCAAATCCATGGATCGGGGGAGGTGCCCTCCCCAAAATGCGGCCAGTGCCGCCTCGTTCGGCGGCGGAAATCCGCCATTTCCCATGGAAACGGGACCCGTCGCTAATCCACGCCCCCTTGATCCATGTTTGCGATCGCCTGACCCTTCCACCCCGACATGCCCACTCCCCCTCCACCCTCCCCCTCCCTCCTCCAGAGTCAGCCCGAACTTGAATTAGTACGGGATGGGACGTGGCGCCCATATTGTTAGGTCGGGTTGCACGAAAAATCAAAAACATTCAAATACTCAAAAATTATCCCCCACAAAACAAAAAGTACTCAAAACATCGTCCCAAGACTATTTTTACTATTTTGGAATATTCCTCCTGTAGAGGGACATGCCCGATTTACCCATATCGTGGAGTGGCTCTGCGCCTCGGCGGGCACGCGTGTCTGCGCACCCGCACAGCTGAGCGCCCTGCCGAATCGAGCACATGCTGCCTCCGATGTGGAGGCTTGCTCATCTTCTTTAGGCAAGCGCGTTCCACTGCTCCCAACGTCACTACTCGTAAATGGCCCGGATCAGCCGCGGAGGATTCACGATAAACATTACATCGAGGGGAACGCGTGTTTTTCGGACGTTTGCGAGTAGGCACTTTTAGAGGCCTCCTAGATAGGGTCAGAGTAGATGTGGTCGGAGGATCGCGCTGCATCGTCGATACATCGGCGATGCATCGACGACGTCAGCGATTCATCGGCGACGTCAGTGTGGGGGGAAACACGGGCTCCACATCGAGCCGCCTCGTCGATGCATCGGCGATGCGGCGCGATCCTCCGACCCCATCTAATTACTCGGACCCCATCTCGGAGGCCCAGAGCTCTGCCAGTCGTGGAACGCGCCCGGTGGTTCTCTCGGCCTCCAGGCCCGAGGCAGACGCGTGGCGGCCGTGCCGCGGGGCTCGGGCAGGGACGCGCTGCCGCCGGGGCCCTGCGCCGCCCTGCCGAGGGCAGGCAGCCCCGAGCCTGCCGGGGCTCGCGCGCAGGCCCTGCGCCGAGGGGCCCCCTCTGCCGAGGTCGGGGGGGGCGCGGCCGGCCGGCTCCGGGGGCACGCGGGCGCCGCAGCGGGCCGAGCCACCGAGCGGGGGGGCGCGGGGGGGAAAAAACCCGGGGGTGAAGAAGCCCGCGGGGGTGAAAAAAACCGTGGGTGTTAAGGCCCAGTAAGACGACCGGCGTGCTGACACCCCCCCCCCTTCGCGACAAGAGGTGCGTCGCGCATGCGTCGCCCGTGCGTCGGCCGTCGAAAAGGCCTGTTTTTTGTTGCACCCCCGTGGGCCGCGGGGGTGAAAAAAAACATGTTTTTTCACCCCCGATTCCCCCGGGGTCCATGTTGCCCCGGCTGCTCCCCGGAGCCGGACGGAGCAGCGCCGAGTGGTGTCGCACGCTCTGGAACAGTTGGCGGCTTCCAGAAACCCTGAACCCAAAAAAGCTGCCATCTCTCAGGGGCGCATCTTTGACTTCCGCCGCTTTCCGCCAGCCTTCCGCCAGCTTCCGCTGGAGGAGGCGGCCTCGCTTCGCTTCCGCCGACCTTCCGCCGAGGAGGAGACGACAAGTTCTTGTCATTCTCGAAGGCCAGGCCCTCTCTGGAGCGCCTCGGTGGAAGTCGACTTAGGGTGGGCGGCAGAGTTTGCGAGACCCTCCAGAGAGAGAGGCCGGGGCCCCGGCAGTGACGGGGCATCATGGGAGGACGAGGCCTTCCGAGCTTGACTGAGGCTTGTGTGGTTGACCGCCCTCGAGACCCCACGCGAAGACGGCCTCCACCCAGCTCCCCCTTCGCCCTCCCCCTTCCTCGTCCTCCCAGCTTACCCCCCCCTTGCCCCCCCCCCGCCAGCCCCCCAGCCATCGGAGGTGGTGTCAGCAGCCCCCCAGCACCGCAAACCAGCGCCACCCCCCAACCCCCAACCCCCAGCCCGCCTCCCGATGTTCTTGATGTGTTCAGCAGGCGGTCCCAAGAAATCCCGACCCTTTCCCCAGGGCCAGTTTGCCATCCAGAACAATGTGGGCGACGATCAAAAACGGGTCTTACACGAGATGACGTAGCGACCATACGCGGTGGCTTACGCGGGCCGCCGGCGCGGCACGCCACATTGGAGGCGAGGGTGCTTACGCGCAACCTGACGCAGGCAGCGTACGCGCCCATGTCTTCGACGGCGGCGGCGGCGCCGGCGGCGGCCGCGGCGACGACGACGACGACGACGACGACGACGACGACGACGACGACGACAACGGTCACCACCACCATCACGAACCACAACAACGACGACGACCACCACCACCACCACGACAACGCCCACAACCAAAACGACCACAACGGCGACGACCACAAACGACGACGGCAACAACGACGACGGCGAACGACTACGACGATGACGGCGAAGCCGCCGCAACCGCCGCCGGCGCCGCCGAAGACGACGACGACGGAGACGACGACGACGACGAAGACGACGACGACGACGGTCACCACCACCACCAAGAATCACGACGACGACGACCACCACCACCACCACCACGACAACGCCCACAATCAAAACGACCACAACGGCGACGACAACGAACGACGACGGCAACAACGACGACGGCGAACGACTACGACGCCGCCGAAAACGACGACGACGACGACGACGCAGACGACGACGACGACGACGACGACGACGACGACGACGACGACGACGACGACGACGACGACGACGACGGCGGCTACGAACGACGACAGGCGGCGCAACCGACGACGACGACGACCACGACGACGACGACGACGACGACGACGACGACGACGACAACGACAACGAGGAACTGTGACGACGACGACGACGACGACGACGACGACGGCGACGACGAGAACGAAAACGGCGACGACGACCACCACCACCACAACGACGACGACAACGACGCCGGCCACGAACGACGACCGACGGCGCCAACGACGACGGCGACGGCGGCACCACGCGAAGCCGGTCGATCGGCCGCGCCACCGCCAGGAAGGCCGCCAGCTGTCGCGCCTCGGCCCAGGACGCCTCGCGCGCGTCGTCGGGCGCGGTCGTCGTCGTCGTCGTCGTCGTCGTCGTCGTCGTCGTCGTCGTCGTCGTCGTCGTCGTCGTCGTCGTCGTCGTCGTCGTCGTCGTCGTCGTCGTCGTCGTCGTCGTCGTCGTCGTCGTCGCGTCGTCGTCGTCGTCGTCGTCGTCGTCGTCGTCGTCGTCGTCGTCGTCGTCGTCGTCGTCGTCGTCGTCGTCGTCGTCGTCGTCGTCGTAGTAGGAAAAAAAGGAGGAGGTGGAGGAGGAGGAGGCGGAGGCGGCGGAGGCGGAGGAGGGCGGGGTGAATTAGAAAGAGGAGGAGGAGAAGAAGGACGAGGAGGAGGAGGAGGAGGAGCAGGAGCAGGAGGAGGAGGAGGAGGAGGCGGGGAGGAGAAGAAAAATGGTCAGGAGGAGGAGGAGAGGTGGATGAAGAGGGGGAGGAGGGGGGGTAGGAGAGGAAGGGAGGAAGCTGGAGAAGTACAAGACGAGCAGGGAAAGGATGCAGCTGGGCATCTTCCTCCTCCGTCCCCCCTCCCTTCATTGGTCCTGCGTGTTTGTCCTCCTCCTCCTCCTCCTCCTCCTCCTCCTTCTCCTCCTCCTCCTCTCTCCTCTCCTCCTCCTGCTCCCTAATTCACCCCGCCCTCCTCCTCCTCCTCCTCCTCCTCCTCCTCCTCCTCCTCCTCCTCCTCCTCCTCCTGTGAATCCTCATCGTCCACCTGCCTCCCTACACCCTCAGTTCAGTCCTTCTCTTCCTCCTGCGGCATCTAGCCCATGGGGGGGGAACGGACGAACCGGATGGGGCGGGAGGACGGATCGAATGGGAGGAGGGGGAGGACGAAGGGGGGGGGGAAGGAGGACGAGAGGCACGGAAAGCTGCGGGGGGAGAAGGAGGAGGAGGAGGAGGAGGAGGAGGAGGAGGAGGGGGAGGATTACGAGGATTACCGCCATCGAAGGTGCGATACAATTAAACAATTCCACAAGAGCAAAGCGTTCGCCCTTCGAGCAAAAGCTAAGGCGGGTTCCTCCCCTGTTGCTCCCGAACACGGCGTTCACCCTAGAGCGTGTTTCTTTATTGAATCGCTTCGCTCATTCCGCCGGCCCGTGATATGGCATCGCTGGTTTTTGTCTGTGTGTTCGTTGCCCATGTTGCGCTCTTGGGGGCGGCTGTCGTTCGGACGCGTTGCGTGGGGAGTTTTGATGGTGAAGCAGTTCCCTGGGGGTCGTCTCTCGATGGGGCGAAATAGAGTCGTCGTCAAGATGCTTCTTTGGGGAGCCTCTTGGGGTCTGTTGAGAGGCCGTTCGGGGGCGCCTGGGAGACATGTTTGAAGCCTTCTGGGGCTTCTTTTGGGCCTCCTGGGAGTCTCCTGGGGCCTCTTGGCGACATCTTGGGGCCTCTTGGAGGCCTCTTGGGGCCTCTTTGGGACCTCCTGGGCGCCTTCTGGGACGGAGGGCTCCATTTTTGAGTTCTCGGTATCCCTCCTGAGTCCCTCTTGGGCCCGTCTTGGGGCCTCTTGGTCCGTCTTGGGCGGCACTTGGGCCGTCTTGAGGGCTCTCTTGGGTCGTTTCGGCGCCGTCTTGGGAGCTTCGTGGGCCGTCTTGGAGCGGTCTTGGGGGCCTCTTGGGCCGTCTTGGAGCGTCCGGAAGCCGAAAAAGCCAGAACACAAAAAACATCGAAAAAACAAATGAAAATCAACGATTTTGGCCTCTTGGGGCTCTCTTCGGAGGCCTCTTGGAAGGCTCTTGGGGCGTCTTGGAGGCCTCTTGGGCTGTCTTGGGGGCCTTTTGGGCCGTCTTGGGGTCATCTTCGGCGTCTTCGAGCGCTCTTTGGGCGTCTCGGGGGCCTCTTGGGCAGTCTTGGGGGCCTCTTGGGGCACTCTGAGCGCGCTCTGGGGAGCCTGAGAGGCCGCACCCAGAAGGAAAACCATCTCTGAGTAGACTTGGTCGGGCGGCGGTCGGGCGGCGGTCGGGCGGCGACCGGGCGTTGGTCGGGGTACTTTTCGCCGGGGGACCCCCAGGGGCCGCCCCGCGCGCGCGAACTAGAGATACTGTTAATACTGTTAACCATTTACCGGAGATCTTAGCACGCCCTGGCCCGTTGGGCCGCTCCCGAACACGGCGTTCACCCTAGAGCGTGTTTCTTTATTGCTTGGGCAGAATGGGCATTACAGCCCCCGGCCCCCCCTCCCCCCCCATAAAGTAGAGCACTGCCGCCGTGCGCACGGCGGGGGGGGGCGTTACAGTATACCCCCCCCTGGACCTGCCCCCCCACCCCACCCGGAGAATGCCCATTATCGCCGAAAAGAAACGCGCATCTAGAGCAGAAACTACGGCGGGCTCCTTCCCTCATACTCCCAAGCCTGTGCGGCACGCACTTTGGCGCGCCGCGCGCTCTGACAACTCCGAGGCGGCGGGCACCTGGGGGCAGCATGGAGGCTCTGGGCCCGCACTGTGCTGCCGCCCAGGGCCCTCAGATAACGACACGCACCTTGGCGCGCCGCCCGATCAGCCTCCGTGGGGCGCCACTCCCACGGAGACCAACCTACCCCGACGCACGCATAGGCACGGGACCCAGGCCGTGGGAAGGACAGGCAGGGGCAAAACAGGCGACGAGGTGCAGGAGTCTCTCCCCCGCCCGCCCCTGCCGATGAGGAGGGGGGGGGAGGAGGAGGAGGAGGAGGAGGAGGAGGAGGAGGAGGAGGAGGAGGAGGAGGAGGAGGAGGAGGAGGAGGAGGAGGAGGAGGAGGATACGACGCTGGCTGGCGGACGCCGCGCTCCGAGGTCAAGCCGCGGGCGCCAGGCGTGCACAGGCGAAGGGGCAGCCCGAGCAGCCACCCGAGGTGCCAAGAAAGACGGTGGCCCCCACCCGAGAGACAGGATCTCGGAGCCCCGCAGGCACCTAAATAAAGAGGACAAGGAAAACAAGAGGATGAAGGTCCGCGGGGAGCACACCAGCGAGGGTGCTGCACTCTCGCGAACCGAATCCCCGTCTGTGAAGATCGGCTCGCTAGGAGCCTGACCCAAAACGTTTCTGGGTCGGCAACATGTACAGGACGAGGCGCAGGGATCCTGCGAGAATCCTGTCTGCCCTCGTCCGCAGGGTGATACCCAGCCAAAAACTGCTTCCGGTTCTGAAAGGCCCGTTCCGAAAGCCGATATGTAGGGTCGGTGGACGGGCATCCTACCAACAAATGTCCTGCCGTGCCAGTGATGAAAAATCCACAGGGAACGCAAAGGCATACGTGCCCCGAGGAAACCCAGAGACGATGCCCCCTGGCCGCGGCCGCGGGAACGAGCCCCGTTTCAGGCATGGCACGGTCAGGCACTACTGTGGCGGCCAAGGTAGGCCGGCCTGTCCCTGCGATAGCCGCCAGTCTTCCTACGCTTATCAGGGCGAAACGCAGGGCCCTCGCGATCTGGAATCCCGAGATTCCTGATCGCGAGGTCTCTGTCCTTGGAGGCATCACCCCTAACCGAGACGATCGGTTTGAAGCTGACCCGAGGACGAACGTGGCGCTCGGGCCCGCTACTCGGGGAGAGGCTGCGCTGGCGTCGCATACCACGGGAAAACGACGCCGCCTCCTCGGGTCTGAGAGTCATTTCCCGAAATTCACACGACCGAACGAAAGCAGAGGAGGAGGAAAGGTGGTCACCGCAGGCAGCAATGCCAGGACCACGGCCGTCATGACTCGGCCTGCCTCCAAAGGCCTGGCCGCTCGCGGAGTCACCAGGGACGCGGGGAGCGGAGGCAGACGCGGTCAAGGCCGCAGCCTTGGCAGCACGAGTCCGAGCAGGGCAGGCACGAAGAGAGAGAATACTGTGGGTACTCTCAAGCTTCGAACCTCTCTTACAAAAGGAGGAGGAGGAGAAGGGGAGAGGAGGAGGAGGAGGAGGCGGAGGAGGAGGAGGAGGAGGAGGAGGAGGAGGAGGGAAGAGCTGGAGGATCAGTCACAAGGTCACATGGAAGGATGGCCATGGCCTCCCAGCCACGGGGGCGCTGCGAGGACGAGGGTGCCCCAGGACATACGATGTCTTGATTGTTTCCAATATGGGGTCCCCAGAAGTCCCGACCTTGTCCCCAGGAAAGGTTTTCATCCCGAATGTTTGCTCACTTCCCCAAGACACGGCGAGGGCCCCCCCGCAGCTAACAGCGGGCAAGAACCGTCCGCTGCGATGTTCCGCGGCCCGAGCAGATCTACGGTCGGGAACCGTTGCCTAGCATGTCGCCACGGCGGCCCCAGCGACACGCAACGCTATGCGAGCGGATAGTCTGTCGCTCCGCTCCGCGGGGCGGGGGGCTCGGAAAAGCGCGGAAACCTGCCGCTGGGGGTCAGAAAATGGATACTGTGTCGTGCCGACGCGTGGTGGGCCAGAACCGGCCCAGCGGAGCGACGCGTGATCCAAAAGCTCCCGACCGCAGGCCTGCAGGCTGAGGAGGAGAAGGGGGAAGACGAGCAGCAGCAGTCGGGAATCTAACCACACGGGTCAATCCAGTCCCAGGTCAGTCAGGCTTTGCAGGATCCTGCAAGATCCTGCAGGATCTTGCTCCCAAGCCCGGGTCGGTGCACCCCTGACTCTGCAGAGTCCTGCAGGATCTGGCCCTCTGACCGACCCCCGTTTGGACTGACCCCCGCCTCTTGAACCCCGAAGCAGGTAAGGAGCCGAACTCTATACACCGACGCTTTTTCCGGCCCCGCACTGAAATTCGCACAGGACAGCGGATCCTGGTGTATACGGGATCCTGGTGTATACATTTGTTGTTGTTTCCCCAGGAAAGCGGGGAAACAAGTATACACCACACACACACACACACACACGACGTCGTCCCCGACCATCAAAAAGCACTGGGATTGAAGAACAGCCCGCCGTTGGTGATGTAGATGCTCCAGCTTCCGAAGCAGGAGGGGGTGCGCCGGCCTGCGTCCTCTCGACCTCCCGCGGCGCTCCTGGGCGCGAGGGGGACGCGGCTGCAGCCCCGCCTCTGCCACTCTGCCGCCCGCTTCGGTGCCGCGACCTGCTGCCCTCGCCCCTTTGTTTTTTTCCGAGTGCGAACGATTTCCTCTCTTGCCTCCGCCTCCTCCGCCTCCTCCGCCTCCTCCTCCTCCTCCTCCTCCTCCTCCGCCGCCCTCCCCCGCTCGCCCCGAGAACGACTATAGGGGAACGAAGAATGGCATGAGCATAAATGCTCGGAGGTCCGCGCCGATTTCTCGGATCCGCGCTGGACCCCCTCTCTAGGGGGCTACATGCGAACCCTACCCCTACCTCCCCCGATTTCCGAGGGAGGGGTCACTTCGCTCGGGAGCTCTCGAACGAAGTGAACCCCACCCTCCCCCTCAAAAATCGTGGGGGGTAGGGGTAGGGTTCGCATGTGGCTCCCTATCGGATCCGCGCTGGACCCCCTCTCCCCTCTCCCTGGCGCGCGGAGCGCGCCAGGGGCGGCGCCCGAGGCGCCGCCAGGGGGGGTCCAGCGCGGATCCGAGAAATCCGCGCGGACCTCCGAGATGTTCTGTGTATGCCATTCTGCGTTCCTGTAGCGATATCCTCTCTTGCCTCTGCTCCCCGCCTCCGCGACGGTGGCGCGTGCCGCCGCCCCTGCTCGGATGAGATGTTGCTCCCTGGGCGAGGAGCGGGCGGCGGCGGCTGCCGTTCGCACCACCGCGGCCCCCCGAAACCCTCCACCCCGTGGCCTCTGTTGCGCCCCATTAGGGCGGGGGCGGGGTTCGAGCCTGTCGGGGCAGGCGGGGGAGGGAGGAGAAGGAGGAGGAGGAGGAGGAGGAGGAGGAGGAGAAGGATGAAGCAGAGGACGAGGAGGAGGAGGATGAGGAGGAGGAGGAGGAGGAGAAGACGTAGGAGACGGAGGAGAAGGAAAAGGAGAAGCAGGGAGCGACGGAGGAAAAGGACAAGGAGGAGGAGGAGGAGGAGGAGGAGGAGGAGAAGGAGGAAGGGGTGGGAGGAGGAGGGGGAGGAAGAGGAGGAGAAGGAGGAGCAGGAGGAGGAGGAGGACCTGAGTAAACCCAGGATGCACCAACCGATGCTGCAATACTCCCTCCCATCCAAAAAACCCTCCTCGCAAGTCCACAAGTGTTCCGCTCCACTGCGCGCGCCCCCTCTGAATTACGAGTGGCCAGGCCGGTCCGCCGGTCAGACGAGGGCGCCTGTTGTGAAGGATCCTCCCTCCACTAGAAGGACGCCCAAGGTAGCCCCACTTTATATGTTGTGATAAAAAATAAAAAATGCCCTCCGTCCGTCCAAACCCCACGCGGAAACTTTTGTTTCATGTGCTGCATCCGTCTTAACGTTGCAGGACGTCAAAACCGCGGATGCACGCTTCGCAAGCCCCACGCGAAAACCCCGCTTCGAAAGAGGAGACGCTCTCCATCCGTGTTAGATGTTGCGCAATATGGAACGCCAGGTCGGAGAGGTCGAGGAAGGGGAACGGTCAAGCGAGTGTCGACCGTGGACAATTGATTCGAACGCGCGCGACGGTGGAGGGTTCGTTAAAGAATGTGCCCAGGAGGCTGCAGACCCTAAAAGACCCCTTATCTGATGACGGTGGCGGCGATATCCATGGCCGATCCACGATTGGAGACCCACTGACTTCCAAATCCTGGGTTCCATATCTTCGGGTTCCTTGTCCAATGCCCATACCGTCATGGAAATTACTCGCCACCCACTCGCGCAGCTAAGGGCACTTTGGAAGCCGAGTATGCACGGCGCCAGGGCAAGAGATCCTCTCTGAAAACCACCCGCCCTCTATCTATTCATTCGGCTGTGTAAAACGGTGGCGCGCGGTGCCAGCAAAGCGAGAAACCCATTGCGAAAATCGTTTGCGGCCCACGCGCAAATGCAATCTTAATCCATGCATTCCTTGATGCCTACTGCGGCGGCGAGGACGATGAAGCTGAGGATGTGGATGCTGTTGCTGCTGGCGGCGACGACGAGCATAGGAGCGCTTAGGGGGGCGATTGTAGCGTCTGGGCGCGCCTGGGTGTATTTTGGAGCGTCCGGGAGCGCCTTGGACAGCCTGAGGAGCGCTTTGGCCCAAGATCGGAGTCGACGAGGGATGCCCTAAAAGCACCGAAGTGTCATGTGTTTGCTAAAGATAAATTGCTTTGTTCAGGCTTTTGTGCCGAGGGGTTCTTAAGGCAAGGAGGTGGGTCGATGTTGGGGGTCAGCAGATGCGCGCCAAATAGTCATTGCACATAGTATGGTGAGGGCTGGGTCGGATGGATGTGCACCGACTGTGTTTGTGACATATGATGGTGACGGTTGGGTCGGGTGGGCGCGCACCGAACAATATTTCAAACATAAAACGATGGTGGTTGGGTCGTATGGAGTACACAGGATCATACAGATTGCATAGGATGGTGAGGGTTGGTTCGGATGGACGTGCACCGATTCTTTGTGAGTCTGATGGTAAGGGCCGTACGGATGTGAGCAGAGTTCGCCTTGTTGACAGGATGGTGAGGGTTGGGTCGGACGGTGGTGCACCGAAAAGTAGCTGCTGCGCAGGATTGTGAGGGTTGGATTGTATGGATGTGCACGGCGCTCAGGCGAGAACCACATGTTGAAAAGTAATCGGCCTTCATCCTTGAAACGGTTGCACATGTTTGAGACGAATAGGCACCACATGTTGAAAGCAAACTGGCCTCCATCATTGAACCTGTTGCAAGCGTTCACAACGAATGTGCGCGGCGCTGAGGCGAGAGCCACAGTTTGAAAACCATCCGGACTCCATCCTTGAAACCTGTTGACGGGGGGGCAAGGAATCAGCTGGACGCAGCGGATCTTCACGGCGCCGGGGAGCGACCACGCGTCGAAACCGCCTGCACGAAGCAGGTGTTCCCCCCTTCCGATATATGCCCCCCTCTCGCGCGGCCAGAGCCTTCGAGGTTCGAGGCTCGAGACACTTGGACGACGGAAGAGTTTGCGCGTCTGGGCAATCTTTTCGCCTCCAACGACCTACTGGGGCCAGCGGGGTGCGGAAACCTCTGGGGTCTTCATGGGGCCTCTGAGGAACTCGGGAACCTCATCCAGCGGCTCGGAGAATTCGATGAGGCCATTCCTTTCTCGTTTCGGCCACTTCTCTGACCAACTTAGACAAGCGCGTTCCACTGCTCGCAAAGTAACTACTCGCAAATGGCATGGATCCGCCGCGGGGGATGTGCACAGTCCATGACATTGAGGCGAACATGTTTTTTCTCTCTGACGTTTGCAAGTAGGCAGACTGCGAGTAGTGGAATACGCCCAGTGACAACTGAAGAAAAAAACAATGCCGCGCCCGGCCGTGGCGACGAAGACCAGAAAAGGCCCAGGTGCCTCCAAGACGACGTCGTCATCGCCACCAAGGCCATCGAAGGCGTCGTCAGCGGCGACGAGGGCCACGCCATTAGACAAGCGCGTTCCACTCCTCGCAGAGTAACCACTCGCAAATGGCATGGATCCGCCGCGGGGGAGCTACGATCCACTCCATCGAGGCATACGTGTGTTTTTCTGTTTTCTGACGCTTGCGAGTAGGCACTTTGCGAGTAGTGGAACGCGCTCGGTGAGCCATCGTTAGGTCGGGCATGTCCCCTCACGGGAAGATTGTGAAGGCGACAGCAATAATAGTGACAAACCAAAAATCAAGCACGGCCAAAAAACAGCCGACAACTCGTCCTCGGACTACTCGTTAGCTATTATTGAGTCTTCCTCCTGTCATCAGTGGGACACGCCCGACTTAGAGCCATCGTCGTCGCCACCATCGTCTCCCACCACCCGTCACGCGCGGGTCTGCCCTGACCACCGCCCATCTTGAAGGGGCACCAGGACACACTAATAAATACACACAAATCAAAGGATTCCCCATATTTCCCCATATTTTCTGGGTTTTTATCTTCCCCCCCCTTCCCATATTTTCCCATATTTTCTTGGGAATCGACGATTAATTCTGTCTGTGTTTTTCTTACCCTCCTGACATCTGCAGGTGCCCACCGCGGGCACACAGTGGAAGCGACGCGCCGCCCCCCAGCTCTCGCCGCCTCCGCCGCGGCCGGCACCCGCCGCACACGCACGACGGCGACGGCGACGGCGGCGACAACGACATTGACGACGTCGACGACGACGACGACGACGACGACGACGACGACGACGACGACGACGACGACGACGATGACGATGACGGCGGCGGCGGCGGCCATGCCGGAGCGGAGCGGCCGGAACGCCGACGGCCTCCGGGGGCGTGGGGGCGGAGGTCCGGCGCGCGGCCCGGCGCCCGCAGGAGGGGTGGAGGCGGGCGGGCGCTGCAGAGGCGGCGCGGGCGGGGGCGCCCACGAGCGGGGCGGACCCGAAGAGAGGCCACGTTGTATGTTTTGGGGGCCTGGAAGTGGGCACCAACACCAACTCAGGGGGTTGCCTCCACAGGGGGAGGATGATCCTGGATTTCGGTGTTGGTGGTGATATTCCGGCCACCTTGGAAGCCAGAACATGACCGCCATCACCTAGATCGGGATCTTCTTCCTCGGTGGAGGCACACCGCCGAAACTGGTGTTGGTGTCAGCCTCTAGACCTGCGGTATGCTGCACTCTCGAGGGGCCGCGTCAAATTCGCGTGGAGTCCATGTCGAATCCGCGTCGAGTCCGCGTCGGATCCGCGTCGCGGCCACGCCGATGCCACGCCGAAGCCGCGCCGACCACGCGCCGAGCATCAGAGAAGACAGGCAGAGTCACGGGACAGGACGAGGCCCCCCGAAGATGCAGCGCAAGTCCCGGGGCAGGGCGGCGAGGCGGTCATGAGGCTTGTTTTTTGGGGGTAACTGGAGGAAGAGTGAGAGGCAACTGCTGGGAGGTCGTCGTCGAAAGGATGAAAAAGGAGTACAGTCGGGGCGTTGACCTAAGGAATCCTAAATAAGGAACGAGGCCCCTGTTTTCCATGAGTTAAAGTTCGATTTCCGATCGAAAACCTGAGGAAAACCTGAGGCAAGCTGCGAAACACTTAAGGAGCACGGAGCCCCTCCCAAACCAAAAGGGTTCCTTCTTCAGGGCCCCGATTGCAAGCCCCACTGCTGGGCTGCTCCGCTGGATCCGGCCGCGGGTTAAGCGGGATCAAGCTGGATTGAACGGGATCAGCCCGGAGCACGAGAGACTACACGTCGTTCATTTCTAACCGTGCTCATTTTTTTTTGCCGTGGCAAAGCTACGCGGCGCAACGGCTGCTCGCGAGCTGTGCTGGCGCGGACTTCACTGTCTGTGAGCCGCGCTGCTGCCTCGGCCACTCGCACGCCCACCTTCGCGGGGTGCCATGTGCCAAGCAGCTTCGTCTTCGCGCAGGTGACCTGTCTCGAGGCCGCCTGACCTTGGCAGCGGTCACCTAGGGACGGAAAGGCGCGCCCAGAGCACCTTACGCCGCATCGGCCACAAAATGTGCACGGCCCTGCACGATGCAGCTGGTGCCCCTGCGCTGGGTCTGCAGCCCTGTTGGCCACGCTTCCGCTAGCACTGACAGGCCCCGTGCTTTGCCCCACGGGAGGTGGTGGAGGAGCGGCGGGAGGCGCCGCGGGAGGGGCAGGCGCATCAGGCACGCGCGGCTGGGAGCTGGGCGCCGCGGCCCCTCGGCCACGGCTGCAGCTCCTTTGCACAGAGCCACCCTCAATCACTCGCTGCCGCGCCCCGAGGCGCCGCTGGCGCTTGCACTGCGCCGCTCTGGCCCCCTGCACCTTGGAGAGCGCGCGCCGCAGTCCAGGCACCTGTGCCACTGATCTTCCGTGACGAAATTGTGCCTCCTGTACGTCGGGCTCTGCGGCCGACCTCGCACCACAGGGCCATCAGGCGCACTCGGTCAAGCCGCACCGCGACCGTCGTCCTCGATGTGGTCGTCCTCCATCTCGTCATCTGCGGCTGCGACTGCTGCAGCTGGCTGCGTCGCCACCCTCGCAGCCTCCTCAGCTGCGGCAGCCACTTCCTCCGGCGACGCGCCTGCTGCCGCTGCCGCCGCCGCTGCCGCCGCCACCGCTGTCGCCCCTGTAGCCATGGACTGCCTCGCCGATGTCACGGCAGGCCTCGCCTCATTGGCCTCAGGTTGCCGCCCCCGCAGCGGGGCCTCTCGTCGGCGCTGCACTCGTGCCTCCTCGCTTGCGGGCAGCGCGACGTCCCCGAAGTCGCCGACCTCCACCGCCACGTCTGCCACGAAGGCCAGCACCTGCTGTACTGTCTTCCAGCGGTCCTGCCAGACGTCTATTTGCCACTGCGGCGGCATGGCCAGCTGCGCTCCTTCGACCGCCAACTCATATGCGATCCTGTTGCCGTGCACATGGGAAGCGTTCTGCCCTCTGCCGTGCGAGCGTACATGCACCACCGTGAGGCCGTCCATGTTCGGGAAGGACTCATCCACAACGTTCCAGATGCGCATCCAGATGTCGCAATTGCTCCTCTGCGGCGCCGTGCACCACTGTCGGCCCCTCCTCATGCCTCTCACCGCCATCTCGTAGTCGGTGACCAGCATGGTGGGTGCCGTTGCTCTGCTCAGGGCGTGCCAGATGGCCTGGAGCTCAGCCCGCCCCACCGACAGGTCAGCTCGTACTCCTGGCAGGCTACCGCTCGCTCCTCCAAGCGCCGTGCATTGGCCTACGCCCGCTGGCTCCTGAAACCACATGTAGCCCCAGCCGTAGCCCTTGAGCGTGTTGGTGCCTTTGCCCGAGCCGTCAGTGAAGCAGACCCCCGGAATGAACGGCATGACGTCGTCCTCGCTGACGTCGTCGCCCACTGCGTTGACCGCCTGGTACAGTTCGATCTGCGCGTCGCTCTCTATGTCCTGGATGGGGTGCGCCACCAGGCCGCGCTGCACGATGCCCGCATGCTTGTCTGCGAGCCTGGCCATGCTCTCCTCATGGGCCTCGCAACGTCCGAAGCGGTACCTCTGAGTGCCTAGCGCGCGGATGGACTGCTGGCAGATGCCGCCCGCTACTGTGCCTGGCTGCTGGAGCTTGGCCTGCGCGCAGTAGTCCTGCTCCACGTAGGCCTTGATGGCGCCTTGATGCGCAGCCCACCTGCGCTTCTTGAGCAGCGCTCTCACGGGCTCCAAGAAAGGCATCGGTACCTCCTCGGCGATGCCCTGGCCCACTTGGCGAGGACCTGCCGCTCGACGGCCCTCCCCAGCTTGTACCTGACCGTCTTGGGCGCCACCGTGTGCAAGGACACCTGGTCACCCGCTGGTGTGAGCAGCGTCCACGGCGCAGGTCATGACCAGCCGGGGCCACGCGGGGTCCTCGGGACTGCCTCTGCTGGTCCTCTGACTGCCGACCATGCCACCGTGCCTGTCGCGGCCAGCCTCGCTGATGCCTTCCTCCATGCCGCGACCATGGCTTGCTCGTCCATGGCCCGACTCCATGCCACCTCTGCCCACTTCACTACTTGGTGAATGGTGAGGCTCACCGCTGGGCCGGCTTCTTCTAGCCACAGGCGCAAGGTGCGATCCTTGCCCATGGCCTCGCCGCTCAGCGCCATTGACATGTCGATGCGAGCCCTCTCGATGAGGTTCGGTGGCGCTCCAATACAAGCCACCCCATAGCGTATGGACGGCAAGAACCCAAGCTTTGCTACCGTAGCCGTGCCCATGCTGACGCCCTGCTTCTTAAGGATGTTCAGCTTTGCGCCCCTAGTGACCATGACCTCTACTCGCTCCTTCTGCTTGGGCCGCCGCTGAGCGCCCACACCACCCGTGAAGTCCACTCCCAGCTGCACACCCACATCTTGTATCTCCAGGCCCCAGTCCTTCGCCCAGAGTTTGAACTTGGCCTTGGCCTGCTTGTCTGCCGTGCAGACATAGCTCTTGCCCTTCTTTGTGACGCCGTTCTTGTGCGTGGTGAGCGACAGAGGGAGGCCTTCTGCCTCTGCTGCCTGAATGTATGCCATCGCTGACTCCTTCGCCTCGTGCACCACTGCCTCTCGCTCTCCCTGCAGGTGGAGCGCGGTGTCGTCGACGTAAGCTTGACGTACCTCTTGGCCCCCTCCAGGCACGACCTGGCGTTGACCATATCTAGCAAGATGAGGGTGAAGCACTTGAGCGCCCGCGTTCCACCACGACTGCCTGCAGCCGCTGCCGACCACGTTCGCATCCGTGAGGAAGCCACCACACCATCCAGCGTGGCGACCCTCTCCACTGTGAAGATCGAAATCATGAAGTGGAGCACCTGCTCTGGCATCCCGAGCTTGCGCCCGTGCTCCCACAGGCGCCTCATAGTGACGTGCTCGAACGCCTTGGACAAGTCTTTCACTACAGCTACGTTGATGTGGTCCTCTGGGCAGCTCTCGTCCCTGAGCATGAGGTCCCACATCGCGTCCTCCGCACCTTTGCCTCTGCTAGCCCAGTCATAGGGCCGTGCCACCATCTCTTCCCATTTGCGATACTCATCGGCCATCAATGTTTCCACCACTCTGACCAGGGAGCATAGAAGGGCCAGCGGCCGACGCCCATCCTCGCGCGGCTTCGGCACCAGGAAGTAGGCCAGCAGTTCTACCTGGGTGGGCCAATGACCGTGGCGGAGTATGTACTCCGCGAGGTCGACCAGCGCCTGCATGCCTTCCGACGATAGCCACGTCCACCATCTCGGGTGCCACCAGTCTGGACCAATGCCAGTGCTGGTCTTGAACAGCCTGGCTGCCTCCCTGAACCGATCTGCTGATACTTGAACGAGGGTGCGGGGTATACTCGTCCTTCCCAAGGTCGGTCATGCTCTCCTCTGCTGTCGGCCCCGTGCGATGCCCAGAGTTGGTACCACTGGTGAGCGTGCCCATCCACCAGCGCCTGCCCGTCGGGCAACTCAAATTCATTCTTCTTGTAGTTCGCGATGGGCGCAGGGAGCCGTTCGGCATGGCGCCATCGTGCCATGCGGTGCAAGAAACCTGCTGCACCCTTACTGCCGGCCTTGAGGCGACCCCATCCACGCATTGGCCCTCTCCTGAGCCACCGCACTCACTATCTTGTTGGCCTGCGCGAGGAGCCATCGTCGTATCCCCATGACTGCGGTGAGCCGCGCCTCCGCGCCATCCTCGTGCAGCCTCCAGCGCTCGATGTCGAAGAGGAGGTGGTCCAGCCACTGCCCCGTGCCCCCGAGCTGCCGCAGGCGGTGCCGCCCTCGGCGCAACGCCTTGCTGAGGCACTCGCGCAGCCATGCCGCTCGCACAGGGTCTGGGCGCTTCGCAATGGCAGCTTGAGCCACTAGTATGTGGCTGCCGATCTTGTTGGTCGCCCAGCGCCAGGCCGTGGCCTCCACCGTTTGCCCTACGCTATCCCTCGCCTTGGGGCCCAGGAGCGGCGTGAGCACTGTCTTCGGCGCCTCGCCTCGGCCGCGGTACCTTGGGCGCTCCTCCTCTGGGATCTGGCATATGCCCATGAGCTCCTCCTCTGCCGTGCGCGAGACCTGGCGCCAGTAGTTGTCCAGGTCCTCCTGGTCAAGCCTGCCCGTGTGGTCGATCGGCCACGACGGCCACTGCTGTGGCTGCGGCGCACAGCCGACTGGCATTGCCATGGGGAAGGCCCTCGGCTTGATGAAGCGCAGCACCTTAGCCTCTCTGGGCTGCTTCTGACAGCGCATCCGCACTGGCCAGTGCGGGGAGACCTCACTGTCCTCCACCCTTTCTGCCTGGCTGAGGGCAGGGCTGAGGCCCTTGGCGACCACGAAGTAGTCGATCTCTCGTCCTTCTCCGATGCTGTCGCATGAAACCTTGCCAGTGGTGTGGAGCACTCCTCCTACATCTTGGAGCCAGCCCGACTCGTGCAAAGTGTTGGGTTCCATCTGCGCGCCCATGCCGAGAATCCAGGGTAGTGCATGCATCTCTGTGAGCTCGCCGATGCGGTCCAGGATCTGCAGGCTGCGTTCAGACAGTCCTTCGCCTGTCCACATATATGCCGAGATTAGCAGTACCCCTCCTGTACCCCACAACGGGCATCTGGCCGTACATATGCGCCCTCGCATGCCTGCGGGTGAGCAGTCCCAGTCCTGCTGGCCGCGTGCGAAGGTGAGGCCGACTTGGGCACCACGATGTAGGTCCCAGCACTGCGGCCCCCACGAGCTCCCGTCGCACTGGGCGTCATAGCAATCGCCCATGCACGTTTGCATGCCGCTGCCTGCATATCCTCCTTCCAATTGTCGTCCAACCTGTGTTCCTGACCCAGGATGCAGCTCGGCTTGGTGATGCATCAACGAATGCGATGCCCTTGGCCCACGTGTTGCAGTTGGCTGTGTATATTTCCATCTCCTTCGAGAGTTTGCCACGCCCTCGTTTGCGCCTGGCCCCCTAGTAGCCAGGAAGAGGCCCAGGATAGAACAATTAGAGATGAAAGGATCTTGGACCCCAAAAAAATCAAAGAACTTTCGAATAATTAGATATGAACAAAGTGTAAGCCGACTCAAACCGGATTCTGGACCAGGGCAAAGCCAGCACTTGCCCCCCCCCCCACGAGGCGCATCCGAAGGGGAGGGGAGCGGGCTCGGCACGACGGCGCGCTCGGCGACGCGCCAGGGAGACGCCACGGAGCTCCCCGAGGTGCTGCGCACGCAACTGGGGTTAGGTCGGGCATGTCCCCCTGCAGGCGGACTGTGTGGGGAAATATTTAAAATTGTCACAACAACAGCATTCAAACATTGTCATTAAAAAATCTCCAAGAACTCGTCCCCATACTATTTTTGGACTATCTTTGAATATTCCTCCTGTAGATCGGGAGCGGCCAAGAGGGGGGTGTCTAAGAGGGGGGAGTGCAAATCATGACCGGCGGCATGTGCGCGGCCCAGCGGGGGGGCCAGGGACGTAATGAAATAAGAAGAGGCGCCATGAAATCTGGGGAAATATCATGCCCCCCACCATGATACCCACCCACCCCTAGCCATCACCCTCCTCTTTTCCGCCCCCGGGTAGAGGGACAGGCCCGACTTCAAACCGGGGCCGAAAAAAGAGCGTGCCGCCGCGCAGGCGGGCTGCCCCCCGCCGAGCGCGACGGCTCGCAGCAGCGGCCACTGCCCCGCCGCAGCGGCGGGCTCCGCGGACGCGGGCGCGAGGCGCGGGGGCGGCGGCGAGGTCGCGCTCGGCGGGCGCGCCGCCGCACCGCATGGGGCCGGCGGCCTCCGCCCAGGGGGCGAGCGGCAGGGGCACGCTCTTCCCTGACCATGGTCTGTACAGCGGCTTGTCCACACACACACACACACACACACACGCACACGCACACGCACACACACACACACACACACACACACACACAAACACACACACACACACACACACGCACGCACGCACGCGGCGCACACACACACACACACACACACACACATTCACACACACACACACACACACACACACACACACACGCACGCACGCACGCACGCACGCACGCACGCACGCACGCACGCACAGACACCCACACAAAAAAAAACACACACACACACACTTGTTTTGCGTCGGCGGCTAGGCAGAGTGACTGCGCTGGCGGAAAGGCATTGGTGGGACATACGAATTCGAATTAAGCCGCAACGCGCGTGGGAGGGAGAAGAAACGCCTGGCGGTGGCGGGAGCGAGAAGGAAGCCGGGCCCGCTCTGAGCGAGCCGGGCGGTGGCGGGGCGCGGCGTTGGGGGCAGGGGCCAGCAGCAGCGGGGCGCACACACACACGCACACACGCACACACACACACAGACAGACAGACAGACCAACACACACACACACACACACACACACACACACACACGCACACACGCACACACACACACACACACACACACACACAGACACACACACACACACACACCACACACACACACACGCACGCACTTCTTTCGCGTCGAGGCCACGCGCGCGGTGGCACGGCGCGGACAGGCGGGCGAAGAGGCGCGCGCGGCCGGCTCCCAGTCACGCTGCGTGGGGGCCCGGGAGCCGCCACGAAGACCTGGGAAGTCGACGGGGTCGCTCGTGGGGGGCGGGGGGGGCTGACCGAAGGGGGAAGGGTGGGTAGGGGGCCACATGCGAACCCTACCCCTGCCCCTCCACGATTTCTGGGGGGGAGGGTGGGGTTCTTTTCACTCGGGAGCTCCCAAACGAAGTGAACCCCACCCTGCCCCTCAGAAATCGTGGGCGGCAGGGGTAGGGTTCGCATGTGGCCCCCTAGTGGGGGAGACGGGGAGGCACGGGGAGAGGCGAAACACACACACGGACACACACGGACACACGCGCGGTGCCAAGCAAATGCTGAAATCGAGGAGGCGCGGAAACCCGTCAGGGCTGCACACGCAGACACACCTCGAGCAATGCCACACGAAAGCACGCCCTCACACAAGGCGCACACTGGCTGCAAAAAAACAGCAGCACACATGCATCTCCAACGACCAGCACCACTGGCCCAATCAAAGGAAACTCACGATGCGTCTGAACACATATTCTTTCCGGTGCAGCTGTAAAAAAAGCAAGAGTTTCAGTTCAATCGCCAGGTTGAAGCTACCTCTGTGCGTCACCAAAGGTGCTCCTTTCTCCACCACCAAGAAAACGGGGCGACAGCGAGCCCACTTTGTGAGCTCGATTCTGACGCATAGCAGGGACTCCCCTCTGCCGAACAGACCGGCGACTGAAGACGCATCTTCGATCGAATCCCCGCTCCGAACGCAGATGAGCCGCAAATCTGCGAAGCCCAGAGTGTGCTTGCGTTCTGGGGCCACCAACCTATATGCAAAACTTCTCAAATCGAAACCTGTCACCGCATTATTGCTCAGCGCGTACCGCTGATTAAAATAAATGGGTTCGCCGTTTAATTGATCCCAAGCCTTGCAGAACACGACACTTGTGCGAACTACTCGGGAAGCATAATCGAGCACGTCGCCGTCGCCTATACCATATGCCTCCAATGTTTTCGCAAACTCCAGCTGCGGATGTCCCTTGCAAGAAAAGCGCATGAGCGATGCAAGCGGAGGGGTTCCACCATGTGTGCGATAGTCGTGCCAAGATCCGCCTCGCCGCGATGTGCCATAGCAAAGTATTTCCGCCACATCACCAACTGTGAACTGCGGCTCCACGAAAAGTTCTGCATCTCCGCTCGTGAGCTTACCTCTGACAACAACTTTTATGCGGGTGGTCGACATCCAACTACTGTAGTCCAAGTCGTGGGTATAAGATAAGCACACCGTCTCTGGGGGAAGCACCTCTATCCTGCGGGAAATCTCCTGGACGCTCGCCGCATAGGTCGGGGTTCGGCGAAACTGCTCGCTCTTTGTCCACAAAATGAGCGACGCTCGTTCCCCAGCGGTGATGTTCAGCGCTCCGTGCCTCCGCTTCCCCGAGTGGACGACGCAACGGCCCTTGACGTGCTTGTAAGTGACAACCTGGCGACGGTGCTCCAGAGACGACAGCATGCCACAGAACACAAGATCACTGCCTTCGAAAGAGCCCGCATCGGTGAGCCCAAAATTAAAAGTCACATCGCATTCGTCCACGTGCATGTCGAGGTGACGGTCCGTGTCCGGGCTGTACTGCACGACGAAGGTATGGTGTGAGGAGAGGCTACTGCCCCCCCAGTCGTCAGTGCCCAGCGCCCTGTCGCCAACAGTCCGAGCACGGTCCTGGTCGTCCCCAAACAGCCGCGCGCCAATGACCTGGAGGTATCCTTCCAACAGCGCCGTAAAGAAAGGGCGCATGCCGACTTCGTTCAGCACCAGCCCGTAATTGTTCATGCTGTTCGGCGCCCGCTGGGGAAGCCCGCTCGCCCGATAGTGCCTCACCTCGTCCATGAGCATGTCGCAAAACCCTGGCGTGAGGCACTCGAACGAGACCACACCTGGTGCCTCGAGCCGCACGCCGGGCAGCGCGGCGACGTCGAGCGCGGCGGTGCGCTTCGTCTGCCGCCATGCCGCCAGGCTCTGGCAGAACTCGTAGGGGGCCACATGCGAACCCTACCCCTGCCCCCCACGATTTCTGAGGGGGAGGGTGGGGTTCACCTCGTTTGGGAGCTCCCGAGCGAAGTGAACCCCACCCTCCCCCCCAGAAATCGTGGGGGGTAGGGGTAGGGTTCGCATGTGGCCCCCTAACTCGGGAACAAGCCAGCGATCAAGATCCTGGCCGCTGAAGAGCTCCCTGTGCGCCGCGATCTCCGGGTAGCGGGCGGCCTCGCCAGTCCGCCCGAGCTCCCTCGACAGCTGCACGTGCCAGGGCTCGCGCGGAGGCCTGCGACTCGCCACGCGGCCGCCCGCCCATGGCATCCTCCTCCTCCTCCTCCTCCTCCTCCTCCTCCTCCTCCTCCTCCTCCTCCTCCTCAGCCTCCTCCTCCTCCTCCTCCTCCTCCTCCTCCTCCTCCTCCTCCTCCTCCTCCTCCTCTCCTCCTCCTCCTCCTCCTCCTCCTCCTCCTCCTCCTCCTCCTCCTTCCTCCTCCTCCTCCTCCTCCTCCTCCTCATTATCCTCCTCCTCCTCCTCCTCCTCCTCCTCCTCCTCCTCCTCATCATCATCATCATCATCACCACCACCACCACCACCACCACCATCAGCAGCAGCAGCATCATCATCATCATCATCATCCTCATCATCATCATCATCATCATCATCAGCATCATCATCCTCCTCCTCCTCCTCATCTTCCTCCTCCTCCTCAGCCTCCTCCGTCCGTAGCCATTTTGGCTCAAGCCGCTCATCAGCGAACGACAGTCCCATTGCTCAAGCTCGGTCGGCCCGTGTTCCTCCGGCTTGCCTCTGTTGCTTCGCTCGTCGTGCTTGCGGATGTCGCTACGGGAACCTCTCAGGAAAGCAGCGGCGGCCCGCGTGGCAGACGACAAGCTGGTGAGGAAATTGAAGGTGGAGATTGCGGAGTTGCGCCGCGAGCTGGAGGCCCTGCGCTCGACCCCGACGGCCCGTGAGGGCGAGGTGGCGAGGCGCGAGGGCATTGCGCGGCCCGCGCTCCTTTCGCCGGTGCACGGCGTGAGGCTGTCGGGCGGACGGAGGCTCAGGCGCAACTGCACGTGGCACGCCGAGCGCTGCCCCCGCGCAGACGCCCCGCGGCAGGCAGGGGTGCAGGCCCAGAGGGGGCCACGCCTGGGCGCCGCGGGTGTGCAGGCGGCGTCACCAGGCCCCGAGGTCGACGAGGGTAGCCTCGACGTCGAGAGCCTGGTGGCGATCGGGAGCGACTACGGCGAGCTGGAAATTCAGGACTGCATCCCTGCTGTGCGGGACATCCTCCTCGGTGGCGACCGGGGGCTGCAGCAGTTCACTGCTGCCGGCAGCGCCGTGTGGCTCGCATCTGACTTGGAGGCGTCCTTGGGGCAGGGGTTGCTGGACACGCACCTCGTCCCTCCTCACTGGCATCGTCTGCTCGTGCGGCGCGGTCGTGTTCTCGGGCTGCCGCAGCCCGCCTTGCGGGGCCCCGCGCGGCACGGGAACGCCGAGGAGCGCCGAGGAGCGCAGGTGGACGTCGCGATGGGCGTCGAGGCGCTGGCAGGGCAGTCTTCCAACCGACGGGGTGCCCCCCCCCCGCGGTGGAAGGCTCTGAGGGTGGCATGTGGTTCTCGGCCGCGGCGGCCGCCGAACCCGAGGGTCAGCAGCTCGACGTCGAGGCCGAGTTCGTGTCGCCGCAGTCCGCCGCCGAGGTTTTCGACGGATGCGACGAGCTGGGGACTTCTGGCGCTGCGGAGCTGTTCGGCCTCGGCAGCGGCTTCTACTTCGGTGCCTCCCCGCCTCCCTCGGCCGCGACTGGGAGGGACGCCGTGAACGACAGCCTCAAGGAGGCTGCAGGTGCTGCGCTGGCTGGGCTCGTGGAGGTTGAGCCCTTCAAGCCGCCTGCCAGCATCTTCGGGTCCGACGTGGGGCCACCCTCGAGCAGCTGTTCGGAGGCGGCGTCGGGGTCGCGTGGCCAAGCGGAATGCAGACAGCAATAGCCTCGGGGATCTTCTGACCCGGGTCAATCCAGACCCGGGTCAGCAGGAAACCAAAAACTGCAATGCAAGAAAAAAAAATGCAACGCAGGTCTTCGCAAACCCGGGTCAGCCAATGTGCGCGGCCGCCTCGCGGCCACGAGCGGCTCGCTAACCCGGGTCAGCCAGAGGGGGTCTCCGCAGGATCCTGCAGGATCTGGTGCCCTGGCCGACCCCCGTTTGCATTGACCCCCGTCTCAAAGCTCCCGATGCCTTGCTGCTGATCGCCGCCGGTGCTCGCGGCGGCCTGGCTGACCCACCAGATGTGCTCCCCCTCTGTGTCGTTCGGCGTCGTCTACGGCCTCGTGTTCTTCGTCGCTGGGTACGGCAATTGGGCAGGGGAGGAGCAGTTGAGCAGTGCGGCGGTAAAATCCTCGGCCTCCTCAGTCTTGCCTCGGCCCGCCGTCCGTTCCTCCCCTTCCTCCTGCCGTGGACGAGGGGGCCCGCCGAGTCCACCCCAGAAGCCCGGAAGGGGGAGGGGGGGGGCTCGGGTGCCCTCTCGGTGCCCTCTCGCGGGGCCCTCAAGCCCCTTCCGGAGGCTCCCTGGGCCCCCATGTTGGGCCCGCAGGAAGGCGGCCCCGGGCCAATGGAAGTAATGGATGTGTGAAGAAAATGCAAGAATCTCAAAAAGGATGAGCTACAGACTCAAGGCATATGTGGAAAATTTGATGTCATAGTCTTCATCAGCTAGGGCACGAGGGGCCCCAGGGGGGGTTCCGGAGGGACCCTCGAGGGCCACCCACGGTGTCGTGCCCACGGCCTCTGGTAGGATACTGCGGGGGTCAGTTACGACGGCCCTCCCATGGGGCCGCCAGGAGGGCCTCCAGGGCCGCCGCCGGGACCGCCGCCGGGGCCGCCGGGCCAAGCTGAACTGCAGCCCCGGGGCTCTCCCAGAGGGGTCCCAGGGGGAGTTAACAGGCGGCTCCGGGAGGGACCCTTGAGGGCCCCCCACAGTACCATACCGAGGGCCTCTGGTAGGATCCTGTGGGGGTTTGTTCAGACGGCCCTCTGGGGCCCGCCAAGAGGGCATCCAGGGCCGCCACCTGGGCCTCCGGGGCCGCAGGCAGCATGGCGGGGCGAGCCCCAGCCCCTCGATGACGACAGGGACGACATTCGTGTTGCGGTTGGCTGCTTTGCGTGTGTAGAGGGCCTCGGTGCCGTGGGATCGCAGATGGGAAGACACGCCCCCACAGCGGTTAGGCCGGTAGAGCCTAAATCCGAGGTCGGCCTCTCGATGGGGCGAGGGGCCAGATCGCACCCCAAGTCGTGACGCAACGGCAATGTCACGAATTTCGGTGCCGCGCCCGAGGGGGTATTCCTCGACAGTGGAGCCCCAAAGCGCTCGATCAGAGCGGGGGGGACTTCCTAAATCTCCGTCGAAGGATTTGGCATCCTATCCCGACGTATGGCCGAAAGCAATAAGTGGAGTGGAATACTTCCTTCACAGCCGCTGGCAAGAAACATCGGATACGTGGGCCCCCCTGGTGTCAGCAGGTGGCCGATAGCTTTCTGCAGAACCTCCGACTTTAAGGATCTGGCGTCGCAGTCGCAGTCGCACTGTCTCCAGTATTTCGTGGATGTCCGCCTGATCCATAAAGATGGTTTTAGGTACCCTCTAAGCCTATAGCGCGCTTGGTAGTCCTCCTCCTCCTCCACCTCCATTCCCTTTCCTTATGCATAAATCATCCATGTCGCACCCCGAGGCCAGTTGGAAGGGCGGGCCAGGGGTTTCGCCTGAGACTTCCTTGCCATGTTTACGAGCCTCAAGGATTAAAACCTGCAGCAGGCTCACAGATGAAGGCGAGCCGCTTCCAAAATGTGGCTCTCGCCCAAGCGCCGCACCCATTCGTCTCGAAAGCTTGCAAGAGCTCCCCGGAGGGAGGGCGGCGCCTCTTCAAAATGTCGCCGCTCTCGCCTCAGCGCCGCGCACACTCTTCTGAAGAATGCACCAAAAGCTGCAAGGATTCGCATGGCTGACGTCCCAGAGAAGGTGCTTTGGCACGATGCAAGACTGCCAGGGCGCACAAGTTGCGTCGATTCGCAGTGTTGAAGTCCCAGGAATAATGCTCTGGCACGAATCAGGGCCACCTGGAGACAACAGTAACGCTGAATCGCGGCATTGAAATCCCAGGAATAATTTCCTGGCGCGGTTGTAGATTTCTAAGCGGTTGTCTTCCCTCAACGAAAATGAAAATGAATCCTCAATGGAAATGGGTCCTTGTAGGGACCTATGAGGAGGGAACTTGGAGGGAGGGTTTATTGGAACACCGATGCTGGTTCTTGTGTTTACACTGGTCCTCCTCCTCCTCCTCCTCCCTCTCCCTCTCCTCCCGCTTCTCCTCCTCCCCCGTTTCTCATCATTCTCCTCGTCCTCATCCTACTCCTCCACCTCCTCAATCCTCCCTCGCTCCATCCTCCCCTCCCTTCTTCCCTCCTCAACTCCCACCCTCCCTCCCTCCCTCCTCTCTTACTTCCCCAGAATACCTCTACACCTCCTCCTCCTCCTCCTCCTCGTCCTCCTCCTCCTCCTCCTCATCCGCATCCTCCTCCTCCTCCTCCTCCTTTTCCTCCTCCTCCTCCTCATCATCATCTTCCTTTTCCTCCTCTTGTTCCTCCTCGTCCTCCTCGTCCTCCTCCTTCCCCTCCACCTCCTCCTCCTCCTCCTCCTCCGCCTCCTCCTCCTCCTCCTCCTCCGCCTCCTCCTCCTCTTCCTCCTCCTCCTCCGATCGACCCTCCAACTCCTCCTCCAGCCTGGCCTCGTCCAACACCAACGTCGCTCAGCGCCGCAGTGGGGCGCCCAAGGCTAGGACGAGGGTTTCCGCCTCGCCTGGAGGAAAAGAGAGAGATCTCCCCCCCTTCTCCCTCGACACTTCTCCGACGGCGACCGCCAGGACTGGCGCTCTCCTCGTCGATGAATTACCATCCAAATGTTCTCTTCTTCTCGTTCCTGCTGGTTGAAGTAGAGCTGCTGTCCAGTTTTTGAGTTCAAGGGGACATCCCTCATGCCAGCGGTCGACGACGACGACGACGACGACGACGACGACGACGACGACGACGACGGCGACGACCTTTCTCCCGCTCGCGCCCGTGGCTCCCCGCGGCGCCCCCGTGCGCTCCGCGGCCGTCGGCCCCCTCCCCGGCGCCCCCGCTGGCGCTCGACGCGGCCATCTCGACTCGGAGGTGGCGCGCCGCAGCCCCGTCGCTGGGACGTCGGAGGTGGCGCTCCGTCGGAGCCGCGCCGCCCTTGAGCCGAGCCGGCCACGGAGGATCACCGTCACAGATCGACGCGGCTCGACAGCAGCCCCAAACCTCCAACGACACGACACGTTCCGCCGGCGGTCTCCCGCCGACTTTCGCCCTCTGGGGTGCCCTGCCGGGGAATCCGGAGCGAGAGGCTACGCCCAGGGGTCAGCCTCTCGGGACCTCTGGGGCCGCGGGCGGAGAGGCAGACGAGCGCTCCGTCGAGGCCGCGCCGAGTCAGCCACGGAGGATCGAGGAGGAGCCCCGAGATCCTGCCGCCACACTCTTTTGACACTGGCCGTCAGGCACTGACAGGTCGATCCGGCTCGCGGGAAGAAAGGCAGGAGGGTGTGGAGTCTATAGGGCTCCGGGCGTGATGTGCCACGAGTTGCATTGTTTCCGCGGCGTCGGATCTCAGTAGGGCCGAGCAGGAGGAGAAGGAGGACCGAGCAGGAGGAGGCTCTCGTCGCCATAGATGCGATTCGAACAATTGGCCATCATGGATCCAGGAGGACTCTGGCAAGCGACGATACAGTCATCGCGCTACCACTGGGAACGCTGAGTGAAGTGCGACGAGACTTGTTCTGGCCACTGCGAGCTTCGGCCAAGAAGAAGTCCCCCGACCCGGATCCAGGGATCGGCCCAAGAGCCAGAGCCCCTCCTGAGCCCGAAGTGGTCTTTGTTTCAGCGTCTCGTCTTGACCGTACGACGACGTCGACGGCAACGTCGGCGCGGATGACGACGACGACGACGAGCGGACTTTGACAGCGAATTAGCATGTTTTCCGATGTGTTTGTTGGAACGCTGTGTTTTGTACGTTGGGTGTTTCTACTGTGTGTGCCTTACGCTGTGTTGTGCACGCTGCTGTTTGCGTTGTTGTTTGTTTGTTTACGTTGTGTTGTGGGTGGTGTCTCGACGCTGCTTTCCCATATTGTGTGTCCTACAGTTTGCATCTACATTATAGTTTCAATGTTACGGCTTATGCGTTGTGTTGTCTTGGTTGTCTTTCTTGTTTTCTGCGCTGTGTGTTTACGCTGTGTTCATTACGCTGTGTGCTATACGCTTTGCTTGCTTACGTTGTGGTGTCTACGGTGATGTACCAATACTGTGATTCAGAAGTGGTGGCGACTACGTTGTGGGTCCTACGTTGTGCTTCTCCTGTTTATGGTTACGCTAATGTTGTTTTTCCGCTTTGGCTGTTCCTTTGGAGGACGTTTATACGCTGTGTTAACGCGCTGTGTTCTACCCTTGATGTTCTACGTTATGCTTCCTACTGTGTGGTTCCAGCGTTGTGCTTCCTACAGTATCTTTTTCGTTGTGGTTCCTCTACTGTGGTGATTATGCTGTGAAGGTTCCCTTAAGGAGTGGGTTCTACGTCTTGTTTCTATGTTCTGGCTTCAACGCTGTGGTGTCTACATTATGTGTACGTTGTGTTCTCGGCGTTGCATTTCTGTTCACGATATTGTTTTACTCTGCGGTTTCTAAGCTGTGTTGTCTACGCTCTGTGGCTTACGCTGCGTTATTTGAAGTTGCGTGTCAACGCTGGGTTGTTTACGCTGTGGCCTGTGTGAATTGTTTACGCTTTGCTTCGGTTTGTGTTGTTTACGTTGCGTGTCCTATAGTTCCTCAATCTGTTTACGTTGCGTGTCCTATAGTTCCTCAATCAGTGCTTGCACTGAAAGGGTCCTAGCGGAAATTGAAAAATTTGACGAAAGTGTCCCGCCGATGTTGGTAGCCGGCTGGGTTCCCGGGGTCCGGGTTCCGGGTTCCTGGGTTCCTGGTTATTGGTTCCGGGCCGAGTTCGGTGGGTTCCCGGTTCCAGGGTTCCCGGGTTCCCGGTCGATCTCCTTATCGATCTCTTCATCGATCCCATTTCAAACCATCCACTGATTGGCGTTTTTCTCTGGTGTACTTTGTGTCCGACTTTGCTCATTCCCGTTGGGGTATTATTCTGCGCTGTGTTTTTTTACGATGCGTTTTGTCTACGCTGGGTTGTCATGAGGGGCGTCGCCCTGACCAGCTGTTCCCCAGCGCGGCGGCAACGGGCCCGTCGTGGACAGCTGCGCAAAAACGACTTGTCGCCGCAGGGACCACCTAAGAAATCAAGACACGAGTTGTGCGACGCGCGACGGGCGCGCCGTGGACAGCTCACCTCGAGCACGCGTGACGCGCAGTCTTTGTGGTACGACGGCGACGGAGGAGGAGGAGGAGGAGGAGGAGGAGGAGGAGGAGGAGGAGGAGAGGAGGAGGGGGGGGGGGCCAGACAGATGGGCAGCGCAGAGCACGCAGGTGTGCGACAGCGACATGGCGGGGCCGCGGCGGATGGACCGACCATTCACTTGCTTCCGAAACGCTCCCCCTCCTCCTCCTCCTCCTCCTCCTCCTCCTCCTCCTCCTCCTCGCGGTGCGACGGCGACGGGGTGGGGGAGGGCAGACATAGGGGGCCACATGCGAACCCTACCCCTACCCCCCACGATTTCTGAGGGGGAGGGTGGGGTTCACTTCGCTCAGGAGCTCACGAGCGAAGTGAGCCCCACCCTCCCTCTCAGAAATCGTGGGGGGCAGGGGTAGGGTTCGCACGTGGCCACCTAAGACAGGTGGCCCGCACAGAGAGAGCTGCACATGGTGGCTCGGCCAGCGGTGCGACAGCGACTGGCGGGGCCGCGACAGTTCACAGCTTTTTCCCCCACACACACACACACACACACACACACACACACACACACACACACACACACACACACACACCACGCGCGGCGCGGCGCGACGGCGGCGGAGGTTGGTCTGACAGATGAACCCAGCCTGCGGTGAACCTACCAGAAGTGCGGCAGCCGGCGGCGGTCTCGAGACAGATCAGCGTGATCAGGGCCCCCCAAGGTCTCAGAAGGCACCACAGAAGTCACCGCAGCCACCACGGCCACCCAGGCCACCACGGCCACCAAAGCCACAGGGGTGACACGCGTCACCCCGAAAGCCGTGCGAGAAAAACCAGTTGTCCCACTGGTATTCTGGACGCCATCATGGGGCCAGTCAGTGTGAAACAACACAGGGCTTGCACGTGTCACCCCGAAAACAGCGTGAGAAAAAACACTTGTTCCACTCGCATGCTGGACGCCATCATGGGGCCATGCAATGTGAAACAACAAAGGGCTGGCACGTGTCATCCCAAAAACCGCGTGACATAACAAGTGTTCCACTCGCATTCTGGAGGCCATCATGGGACCATACAAAATGAAACAACACAGGGCTTGCACGTGACACCCCGAAAACCGCGTGAGAAAACCAATTGTTACACTCGTACTCTGGACGCCTACCTGTGCCATAGAGTGTGAAGCAACACAGGGCTGGCACGCGTCACCCCGAAAACCGCGTGAGAAAAACACTCATTCCACTCGCAGTCTGGACGCCATCACGAGGCCATACAATGTGGAACAACACGGGGGTGACACGTGTCACCCCGAGAACTGCGTGAGAAAACCAGCATGGGGCCATACAGTGTGAAACAACACATTGGTGACACTTGTCCCCCCGAAAACCGTGTTCCAATGACGAGGCGCTGGGTACTGTTCAACCCGATCGAATCGGTACGTCTTCTCGGGTCGTTGGGGGTAAATCCAGGGGCACCCTGGCTTCCTAAGAATGTCAACTGTTCTGAACCAGAACATAATATAATAGTTTTGCTCTGGGGCAGGCCTGAGGCGTGAAAGTAAAGGGTAGCCTTGAATTTGATGGTGAAGAATCAGAACTTCAAAATGTTACTGTTGGCTTGCGCGGTTCTTTTCCTTGAGCATGGAGGGCGAACTCGAATTAAGGGTGGCGCGCAGCGCCAATTATTCTTGGCAGGGCGAGCGGCAAGGAGGGTTTCCCAGAATTTACCGATGGGGGACAGCCTATAGGGGGAAGCCTATGGAAGTCTATGGGGGTCGGCCTACGCGGGGGGCAGACTATGGGAGGGGAGGCACTGGGCGGCAGCCTATGAGGGACAGCCTAGAAGGGGGGGCCAATCAAAAGGGGCAGCCTTTGGGGGAAGGGGGAAACCTAGGGGTAGCCTATGGAGGGAAGCCTATGGGGGGGGGGGCAGCCTCTGCTGGTGCAGGGTATGCGGGGCAGACACGGCATCATTCGTTGGCGGATGACGGGACGTGCGCTCAGACTCGAAGGGTCGTGCGATGGACGCTGGCATCGACCTGGGAGGGTAAAGCAAGGTATCATATCCGCAACTGGGGGGCGGCCCAGGGGGGGAAGGGCTCGGGATGAAGCGCGCTCGGACTCGAAGAGCCGCGCGATGGACGTTACTATCGACCTGGGAGGGTGAAGTAAGAGAAGAATATGTTCAACTGTTAAGTCGGGCCTGTCCCCCTACAGGGGGATTTTCGACGAAAAAACAAAATGCCCCCAAAATGGTATTAAAAAACAATTGTTTAAAGATAGTCTGGGGACTATGGTTTGAGCATTTTTTGACCTTTTTGGGGTACTTTGGAGGTATCTTTTTATTTTTCGTCGAAAACCCCCCTGTAGGGGGACAGGCCCGACATAGTTCAGCTGGGGGGGTGCAGGGAGGGACGGGCTCGAGGTCGTCTCGTGGTTCAGACCTGGCGGATTCCAATACGGGGCGTTTCGCCCGAGACGTCCTCGCCAAATCGCGATCTGTGGGGTCGTATCTGATTAAGACGTCGTAGGCTAAAAATAAGCTTCACGCCGGACACATCCTCGGAGAATGGGGATGTTGAAATCGCTGCCCTTATCTGCAAGCCCTCAAGATAGGCCGCTTCGCCTGAAACATCCCCAAAACATTGACAGCTCTTTTGAGGCATCTTTTCGGAGCGCTTTTGGATGACCTCCGAATTGGCCCAAGAAGCGAAATTATTGAAAAAAACATGGGTGCTTAACAATTTCTTTAAAAGCCAGCATCCCCCTAAACATGCCCTCGAACGTGCCCTCGAAACCATCAGATCATGATGGACATGCCGGTATAGGTTAGGGTATGTAGGGTTAGGGTCTGTAGGGGTAGGCTTCGAAAAAAATTATAATAGTTCTAAACCAGTGTGTTGTTCAACATTCTCGGGCTTCACCTGAACTTACGCGGATGGTGAACTCCCCCTGATACCCCCGTGGACGTTCACGGAAAGCACCTGCGCTACAGTTGATGTTGTTGCTGGCGGTTCTCGAATTCCCAAATCGCGCTCTCGCGCAGGACGTCCTCGCACTCGCATGGGACTTCCTCGCAATGTATTCAGGCGCCGCGCAACACTCAGGAATCACGCTCTAGCTGTGGATTCCCTCACGATTTGTTTTGTTGGAATCGCGCTATCGCTTGAGACTTCCTCGCGACGCACGCAGAACGCACGCTTCAGCAACCCTCCTTCCCCTTGTCCCTTCCATTCATCCGTCCTCTCTTTCCCTGCCTCAGGGGCCGCACAATGTACACGCTGCAGGCAAGAAAGGTACACCCCTCAGGGAGTTGCATCCAAAACGAATAGGGCGTGCATCGAGGATTTGGGATATACGTGTTGAATGAAGAACACGCGGGCAGGTGAGAGCGAACAATCATAAAATGATTGCTGCTGTTGCTGAACCCTCACGAAAATAGACATTGTTTGTCCCCCCTTGCCCGCAAACCAATGTATGCTTGATGAAAGTGCTTCTCCTGGGGGGCGCACCCTGTCATTTACACGGGAAAACGAGATGTCACCAAACTGGGTTGTTAGCCCCTGGTTTACAACAACAACAACAACAACAACAACAACAACAACAACAATCATGTTAAGACTGTTCGCTCGTATCTGCTCGAGTGTCCGTTACCGCGTATTTCCCAAACCCTCGATACACGCCCTCTTCGTCTTCGATCGTGCCCCCTTTGGGGAATAGACGTTTCTTCCCTGCAGACCGGGCTCCGGCAAGCGGCGGGGCGGCCGCGGACCATCGCCCTGGCCAGCGGCAGCGCTGATCGGCGGCAATCCGACCCCAAGAGGGACGGACAGGGGACCGACCACGACGACGACGAACGTCGACGACGACGACGGCGACGACGACGACGACGACGAGCGAAAGCGAGAGCGAGGGAGAGAACGACAGCAGGGCCACGAAGGGCACGAAGTAGGACACGAAGGGCGACAGCGGGGACACGCAGGGAATGCGTATGGGGCCACGAAGAGCGCGAACGAGCGGGGGCCACGAAGGGCTGATAATGCGGGGCCACAGAAGGCAACGACGGGGCTACTGAGGGTAGCAACTGGGCCACGTAGGACAACGAGGGGGCCACGAAGGGCGACAGCGGGGCCACGAAGGGCATGCACATGGGGCTACGACGGGCGCGAACGAGCGGGGGCCATGAGGGGCATGCGTAAATGATTGAAAAACCATGGGTGTTTAACAATTTCGTTGAAAGTCCGCTCTCGTTGGAGGCATCCCCCTAAACATGCCGTCGAACGGGTCCTCAAAACCATCAGATCATGATGGACATGCCGGTATAGGTTAGGGTATGTAGGGTTAGGGTCTGTAGGGGTAGGCTTCGAAAAAAGTGAAAATAGTTCTAAACCAGTGTGTTGTTCAACATTCTCGGGCTTCACCTGAACTTACGCGGATGGTGAACTCCCCCTGATACCCCCGTGGACGTTCACGGAAAGCACCTGCGCTACAGTTGATGTTGTTGCTGGCGGTTCTCGTATTCCCAAATCGCGCTCTCGCGCAGGACGTCCTCGCACTCGCATGGGACTTCCTCGCAATGTATTCAGGCGCCGCGCAACACTCAGGAATCACGCTCTAGCTGTGGATTCCCTCACGATTTATTTTGTTGGAATCGCGCTATCGCTTGAGACTTCCTCGCGACGCATGCAGAACGCACGCTTCAGCAACCCTCCTTCCCCTTGTCCCTTCCATTCATCCGTCCTCTCTTTCCCTGCCTCAGGGGCCGCACAATGTACACGCTGCAGGCAAGAAAGGTACACCCCTCAGGGAGTTGCATTCAAAACGAATAGGGCGTGTATTGAGGATCTGGGATATACGTGTTGAATGAAGAGCACGCGGGCAGGTGAGAGCGAACAGTCATAACATGAGTGTTGCTGCTGTTGAACCCTCACGAAAATAGACATTGTTTGTCCCCCCTTGCCCGGAAACCAATGTATGCTTGATGAAAGTGCTTCTCCTGGGGGTCGCACCCTGTTATTTACACGGGAAAACGAGATGTCACCAAACTGGGTTGTTGGCCCCTGGTTTACAACAACAACAACAACAACAACAACAACAACAACAACAACAACAACAACAATCATGTTAAGACTGTTCGCTCGTATCTGCTCGAGTGTCCGTTAACGCGTATTTCCCAAACCCTCGATAACCGCCCTCTTCGTCTTCGATCGTACCCCTTTTGGGGAATGTGCCTTTCTTCCCTGCAGACCAGGCCCCGGCAAGCGGCGGGGCGGCCGCGGACCGCTGCCCTGGCCAGCGGCAGCGCTGATCGGCGGCAATCCGACCCCAAGAGGGACGGACAGGGGACCGACCACGACGACGACGACGACGACGACGACGACGACGAGCGAAAGCGAGAGCGAGGGAGAGAACGACAGCAGGGCCACGAAGGGCACGAAGTAGGACACGAAGGGCGACAGCGGGGACACGCAGGGAATGCGTATGGGGCCACGAAGAGCGCGAACGAGCGGGGGCCACGAAGGGCTGATAATGCGGGGCCACAGAAGGCAACGACGGGGCCACTGAGGGTAGCAACTGGGCCACGTAGGACAACGAGGGGGCCACGAAGGGCGACAGCGGGGCCACGAAGGGCATGCACATGGGGCCACGACGGGCGCGAACGAGCGGGGGCCACGAAGGGCATACGTAGATTGAGCCGCGGATTACAAGGACGGGGCCACCGAGGGCAGCAACGGGGCTACGAAGGGCAGCAGGGGGGCCACAAAGGGCGACAGCGGGGCCACGAAGGGCATGCAGATGGGACCACGACGGGCGCGAACGAGCGGGGGCCACGACGGGCATATATATATATATATATATATATGTATGTGGGGCCACGAAGGGCAGCGAGGGGGCCACGAAGGGCTGCAACGGGGCCACGAAGGGCAGCGAGGGGGCCACGAAGGGCTGCAACGGGGCCACGAAGGGCAGCGAGGGGGCCACGAGGGGCTGCAATGAGGCCACGAAGGGCAGCGAGGGGACCACGAAGGGCTGCAACGGGGCCGCGAAGGGAAGCGAGGGGGCCACGAAGGGGTGCAACGGGGCCACGAAGGGCAGCGAGGGGGCCACGAAGGGCTGCAACGTGGCCACGAAGGGCAGCGAGGGGGCCACGAAGGGCTGCAACGGGGCCACGAAGGGCAGCGAGGGGGCCACGAGGGGCTGCAATGAGGCCACGAAGGGCAGCGAGGGGACCACGAAGGGCTGCAACGGGGCCGCGAAGGGAAGCGAGGGGGCCACGAAGGGGTGCAACGGGGCCACGAAGGGCAGCGAGGGGGCCACGAAGGGCTGCAACGTGGCCACGAAGGGCAGCGAGGGGGCCACGAAGGGCTGCAGGGGGGGACCAACAATAAATATCCTTCAGTAGTGAGAGTTCAACTGCTCCCGCCTGACACTTCCTCACAATGTACTCCCAAATCGCGCCATCTCTCGGGACGTTCTCACAATGTATACAGGATTTGCGCTCTCGCGTGTGACATCCTCGCAATGTATTCAGACGCCGCGCAGTCGACACTTACGACTCGCGCTCCCGTTATGGATTTTCACACATTATTTGGGAATCGCGCTATCGCTTGAGACTTCCTCGCGATTCATGCAAGACGCCTGGGCCCGCCTTCCCGACCCGCCCGTTAGTGTCTACCCGTCCGATCTGCCTGTCTGGTTCTGCCACGTGCTTTTGCTCCTAGCCCCCCTCCTGCTACTCTCTCTCTCTCTCATGCTCCATCTTCCTCCCTCCCCCGCGTCCCTTCCTTCCTTCCTTAGATGCTGCACGAAATACACGTTGCAGGTATGAAGTGTTTGGGCTCCCTACGAAAACCTTGTCCTAACTCCTTAGGAAAGCTTTAGCCTGGCACCTTGGGGTTCTTACGAAAATATCAACAGACGACCCAACGTAGGAAACACCAGCCAGGGAAAAAAACAGCGTGAACAATACACCGATAACAACACAACGTAAACAACATGCCGTAAGCAACGCACCGTAAGCAACACAACAGGAACAACACATCGTAAACAACACGACGATAACAACACAACGTAGAACACACAACGTAGAAAACACAGCGTAAACAACACAGCGTGGAAAATACAGTGTAAACAACACAATGTATAAAGCACAACGTAAACAAGACACCGTATGACATACAACGTAGTATACACAACATTTGTTTGAGACGTGGAAAAATACAGCGTTAGGTGCACTGCGAGGTGTTACTATGTCACCATGAAGTTGCGCGTATCACTGCTAATACTACCCTTGGACGACGACAGCGAACCACGATGACAACAACGGCGACGAGGACGAATACAGCGGACCAAGGCGACGACGACGACACACCACGACGACAACGCCGACGCCGACGGCGCCGTCGTGGACGTCGGCGTCAACGGACAAAGCCGAAACAGACAACGACGACGACGACGACGACGACGACGACGACGACGACGACGACGACGACAGCAACGACAACGACGACGACAACGTCGGCGGCGGCGACGACGGCGACGACGACGCCGACGGCGACGACGACGACGACGGCGACGACGACGCCGACGGCGACGACGACGGCGACGACGACGGCGACGACGACGGCGACGACGACGACGACGGCGGCGGCCGCGGACGGCGGCCGACGAGGGCCGCGGCGGCGGCGCCGACGGCGGCGCCGCGGGGCTCTCCCAGGAGCCGCACGGCGGGCAGCACCGCGCCGGGCAGCAGCCCGTAGAGCGCCCACGCCAGCGCCTCGGCCGCGGCGCCCAGCCACCGCCGGCTCGTGTCGAGGACCTCCCCCCCCGGCGGGGCGAGGGCGGGCGGCGCATCGCCGGTCGGCGCAGGGGCGGCGGCGGCGGCGAGGGCGTCGAGGATGGGGCGGCGGCGGCGGCGAGGACGGCGACGACGACGACGACGACGACGGCGACGGCGATGGCGACGGCGATGGCGAGGGCGAAGGCGACGTTGACGGCGAGGGCGAGGGGGACGCCAGCGACGGCGCCGGGGACGGCAGCGGGGACCTCCCCCGCGGAGGGGTGGGCGGCTCGTCGCCGTCAGCGCCGACGGCGACGACGCCGACCCTGAGATCCAGGCAGTGCAATTTGTTCACACCAGGCGTTGTCGCCCGGCTTCGGGCCCCAAGACCATCACAGATCGATATGGCTAGAAAAATGCTGCACCATGATGGGGTCTAGGCCTCCGGTCGTGAATTTAGCGATGCTCCAATGTGTCTGCAACGTCGGATCTCTGGGGACGACGAGGACGGCGGCGGCGGCGACGAGGACAACGACGAAGGCGACGATGGCGACGACGACGTCGACGACCGCGAGTGCCACGGCGGCGGCGACGCCGAGGACGACGGCGGGCAGCGGCGACGGCGGCGACGACGGCGGTGGCGGCGCCGGCGTCGTCGTAGCTTCGGAAGGTTTCGGGGCGTTTCCAGGGGTTCCCGTCGCCACGACTGGATGCGGCTCGAAACACTCGGCGTCGAGGAACAGAATCGGATCTGCGGCGGCGACGACGACCTTTACTACAACGGACGGCGGCGGCAGGATCGTCGTTGTCATGGTCGCGCTCGCCGTCCTTCGCATCCTCCTTATCCAGCCCCCAGTCTTCCCCTCCCCGTCCCCATGGTGCCTCCCCTCCTCCCTTTCCTTTCTTTTAAAAAGGTCCTTGTCGTCGTCCTCTTCCTCCTCCTACTGCTTCCCCTCCTCCAATTCTTCCTCTTCGTAGTATTATTACTATTATTATTAGTAATATTATTATTCTTATTATTATTAGTAGTATTAGTATTATTATGATGATTATTATTATTATGATATTAATGTTCTGCCTTTTCCTCCTCCATCTCCTCCTCCCTCTCCTCCTCCTCTTCCTCCCCTTCTCGCCGACCCACCCCGAAGCTGAGCGCGACGAACAGGAGCATGGTGGTCAGGTAGTCCAACGGCTTGACGTCGTCCACCAGCCGAGCCAGCAGCTCCACCGCCTGGACCTCGCGGGGGAGCGCCGCCGCGCGCACGTGACGGCGGCCGGAAGGGAAAAACGCGAGGGCGGGCCGAGCGCAGCGATGCAGCGCCGATCGGCCGGCGAGCCCGCTCCTGGGCGGAATGGGCCAGCGGGCCCCTTATCGGCGATCGACGGGCGATGGGGGGTCGATGCGTCCCCCCCTGAACTGAAGGGGCGCCAGGACACACAAATAAATACACACAAATAACAGGATTCCCCATATTTTCACATATTTTCCGGGTTTCTGTCTTCCCCCCCCCCCACTTCCCATATTTCCCCATATTTTCTCGGGAATCGAAGATTCATTGTGTCTGTGTGTTACGCTCCAGGCACCGCCCGAGTGCCCTCGGCAAGGCGCACACTGCTGGATCGCATCCCGAAGCTGGAAAGCGCCGGGCGCGGGCGCGCGGCGGGCAGCAGGCGGGTGGGGCGGCGGAGGACACACACACACACACACACACACACACACACACACACGCACACACACACACACACACACCAGCCGACGGCGCGGCGCGGCAGCCGACGGCGTGGCGCGGCGGCACGGCTTGGCGGCGCGGCCCGGCGGCGTGGCGCGGCAGCCGACGGCGCGGCGCGGCAGCCGACGGCGTGGCGCGGCGGCACGGCTCGGCGGCGCAGCCCCGCGGCGTGGCGCGGCAGCCGAGGGCGCGGCGCGGCGTGGCGCAGCCGACGGCGGCTCTGGGGAGGGCGCGTGAGGTTCTCAAGTGGCGCCGCCTCCAATGTACCTGCTTTGGCCTGCTGGCAGTTTCTGGCACGTGTCCGTCATGTTCGCCTCTTTGGCGCGCGTTCGACGTTGTTCTGGGTCACGCCAAGACGTGCGGCACCGTGAATTCATGAACGATCGCAAGAGAGTGCGGTAATAGAGCTGTGTGTTTGGGACGCCTCCCCATCCCCTGGGCGTGCGGAGGCGCTATGTCCCTGGGTGCCGCTGACATGGGATACCTTCGTTTCCCTCTTGAGGGTCGGTACTCTGCTCGAGATGCCGACGGCGACTGGGCGGAGGAGAAGCGGGAGGAGGAGGAGGAGGAGGAGGAGGACGAGGAGGACTTGTGTAAACCCAAGCGTCACCGACGATGTTAGAATTAGCCCTCCCCCCAAGTTCCCTCTTCATAAGCCCCTACAATGGTTCATTTATACAGAGAGACGTGCCTCGTTGGAAGACACCCGATTGAAGAACATGAAGCATGCCAAAACATTGTTCTGTATTCCAACGCCACAGAAAAACTTGACGGTTGCGTATTGACGATCCGGAATCGCGCCAGAACGCCATTCCTGGGACTTCACCACCGCGGATCATCATGACTGTTGCGCCCTCGTAATCGCGAATCCTTTCAAAACACCATTTCTGGTACGTCGATCATGAAAATCCGCGAAACTCTCGTCATGTTTAACAACATTGTGCGCGGCGGTTGAGCGAGAGCCACATGTTGAAAAGAAACCGCCCTCAATACGTGAAACTGTGGCAACTGTGTGAAAATGAATGTGCGCGGCGGTACGGCGACAGCCACAATTTGAAAACCACTCACCCTCAATCCGTCAAAATGTTGCAAAGTTTGAAAACGAATGCCCGCGGCGCGAAAGCGAGAGCCGCATTTCGAATACGACCCACCCTCAATCCGTGAAGCCGTGAAGCTGTTGCAAGTTTTGAAAACGAATGTGCGCGGTGCTAAGGCGAGAGACACCTTTTGAAAACCACCCGCCCTCAATACGTGAAACTGTTGCACAGTTTGTGAAGCACTGCGCGCGGCGCTAAGGCGAAAACCACATGTTGAAAACCACCCGCCCTCAATCCGTGAAGTTGATGCAAATTTGGAAACGAATGTGCGCGGCGCTAGAGCGAGAACCACATTTTGAAAACCACCCGCCCTCCATCTGTGAAACTGCTGTCAAGTTTTAAGCATCAGGGTCATAAGTGGTGAGGAAGTCTCAGGCGAAACGCCCGGCCCACCCTAAAAACTGGCCCCGGAGTGCGACAGGGAGAAATTATGTACAAGGAAAAAGAATAGATGAGGAGCAGGAGGAGGAGGAGAGGAGGAGGAGGGGGGGGAGGCAGGAGGTAGGAGGTAGGAGGGGGAAGGGGGGGCGGAGGGAACAGGGGGAGGCGGAGAAGGCGAAGGCTGAGGGTGGAGAAGGCGAAGGAGGAGGGAGGAGGGAGAAGTAAGGAGGGACGAAGGAGGGAGGAGGGAGGGGAAGCAGGAGCAGCACGGGGATCAGCGGCAGGAGGAAGGGGCTGCGAGGCGGCAGGGGCGAGCGAGGGCCAGCAGAAGGGATGGACGTGACGTGGAGGGCGGGGTGTGGACTTCTCTCGCTTCCTCTCTGTTTCTCTCTCCCTCTCTCTGTCTCTCTCTTTCTCTCTCTCTTTCTCTCTCTCTCTCTCTCTCTCTCTCCCTCTCTCTCTCTCTCTCTCTCTCTCTCTCTCTATATATATATATATATCACCCTCCTCTTCCTCTTCCTCCTTCTCCTCCTTCTCGTCGTCGTCCTCCCCTTCCTCCACCCCTCTTTGAAGGCCAAAACAGAAGGTTCTCAGAGCCTGGCTTGACATCTTCTGGCAAATTTGGTGTGTACGAAAGAGTCCCAGAATACAACCAGACACAGTGTACCTTTGCATTCAAGAGGCACGTGTGGTTTTTTGGCACAGTCGGAAACAAAGGTGTCGTTCGTGACAGCGTCGATGCTGCTCACAAGTAGATCCAGCGGCTGGAGGGCGCGCTGGATCGCCAGCTCAACGCAGTACGTGGCTTGGAGCAGAAGCTGTCCACCAAGCGCGAGCAGCTGGAGACCACTCTGGCCGAGCTCGACCGCCACGATGCTGAGTACAAGCAGACTGTCGCCGAGCTCCACGCTACGATGGAGCCGCCAGCCGAGAAGGCGCCCAATGTCTCGATCACCGACATCCTGGATGGGGCGCCTCACAGGCCTCGAGGTGGACGACGACGACCTCTTCGGCCTGGCGGAGTACGTGGACGTGGAGGAGCGCGACATCCAGGAGGCAGCCGTTCGCAAAGCGTTGCCCGCCACCACCATCAAGGACTCCTGCTCCCGCCTCTTTGGCGAGCTCCAGGAGAAGGCCAAGAAGCTCAAGGCAGAGCAGGCAGAGCAGAAGGCCAGGCCATCGGGGAAGAAGCGTCGCGGAGCAGAAGCTGCCAGCGCACATGACGGAGCCGCTCATCCACCTCGCGAGGCCGACCCGCCACCTGCGGAAGCACCCCCCCCCGCAGCGGCAGCTGGCCAGCTCTCTCACGATCCCAGCGAAGGGCTGTCCAAGCCCGTGCCGCCTTCTCCTAGATCTGCTGTGCCCGCTGCGCCAGGCACTCCGAAGGAGTCTGCGCCTGCCGCTCAGGCCCCTCCTGAGGCCGCCCCGTCTTCTGGCCCTCCCAATGTCCGCGAGCAGACAGGCCAGGCCGTTCAGCGGGGGGGCGCAGCAGAGGGGGGCCCTGGAGGCAAGCCAGCTGGTGGGTAACACGTCTGTGGTGACGAACTCCTCCCCCTACCCCATGATCCCCCCTCCTGCCCAATCTTGGATGCCACGCGGAACGCGTCTGGTCATCGCACGGAGGGGGGACAATGGGACTCGGTGAGCATGGAGTTCGTTACCGCGAACTGCACGCCGTGGGCTTCGATGAAGCAGTTCCTGCCCCTGACCACTGCCCACGTGGTGCTGTGCCGGGAGCACAAGCTCATCAGCGCCGAGGAAATCTGCAAAGCGCAGGCTTGGTGTATTCGAAATGGGTGGAAGTCTCAGTTTGAACCAGGCACCCTGGGCCCAAACGGTGGGCCCTCGGCTGGTGCGGCTGGGCTCGCTCGCCCCGATGTTGGTGCCTGCATAAAACCGAACCATGTCACTGGAGTTTTGATCCACCTTCCAGGTCAGAGTTCGTTTTATGTTGTTTCGGTTTACCCCCAGGACTGTGTTGGTTTGAACGATTTCAACCAGGACCTCCTGGCCTCGGTGACCGCTAGGGTTAGAAGCGTTTCGAGCCCCCACGTCATCGGAGGCGATTTCAAGTTGGAACCTTCGACCCTGGCTGCGACCTATCTTCACAGGGGACTGGGCTCCCAGTTGTTGTTCGCATGCCCGCGAGTACGTTGCTGCAGGCTCTTCCGCCTCCTCGGTCGACACCGTCTGGCGGCAAAGCGTGCGGAGCAAGGTCGCGGTCACGTCAGGTGAGCAGTCGTGCTCGGTACTCTGGGACCTGTTGAAGTTTTACGAGACGGTTGACCTCAACCTGCTCGGCGCGCGTTGCCGCCAGCATAACTTCCCGCTGCAGATCAGTCGACTGTGCATCGCCGCCTATAGATCGGCGCGCTACATGTCCATGTCGGGCAGGGTCGAGTGACCGCGGTTCGCTTGGCGTGGTATAGTCGCTGGATGCGGGTGTGCCACCACCTTGATTCGCGTGTTCTGGATCGGCCCCCATCGATGGCCTGCAGATCCCCCGCGCCATTTCCCTTCGGGTTTACATTGATGACTTTACGTTATCCAGCGTTGGCCCCGGGGCGGCGGTGGCGGAAGTCCTCAAGGAAGCCACTGCCTGTTTGCAAGGAACCATTGAGGGCGATCTCGGTTGTGCCACCATCGTCAATAAGGCTGCCACTGTTTCCTCGAGCCCTCGCCTTGCCCAGGCGATGCGCAGCCACCTCTTCAAGCTTGCTGGTCAGGCGTCCGCCTCGGCTGTCAACTTAGGCATTGACGACACGGCTGGGCAGCCCCGTCGCGTTGGTCGCAGAGGAAGGGAGGAGCTGGTTCGTAAAACCATGTGCTCGTAGAAAATCGCTCGTCTTCGTTTGCACAAGTCGTCGCTGGGGCGTTTCGATCGGAAGATCTTCGCGACCCAGGCGCTACCCAGCCGAACGTATGGTTGCGAGGTGCATGGCACCTCGGAACACGAGCTGGCTGCCCTCCGTCGGTCTCTTGGCAAGTTTCTGGCCCCCACCGCTGTCGGCAGATCGCTGACTGGGGCCCTTACCTTCGCCACGGACCCCACGCGGCACGCGCCTGTGGCCCCCCATTGTGCGTTGGTCTACAGAAAATTGGCCCAGCCTCGTCGGGTCGTTCGAATTTTGTCTGTCCATGTCTGAGCTTAGGAGATCGTGGGTGCAAGTCTTCAGGGGGGCCCTCCCTTCGCGGCGCCAGGCGGGGGGGGCCATTGGAGCCATGCGGTTGTCCGTGGAGCGCCCGGGCCGGAGCATGCCGAACTTTCGCACCCTGGTCGGTGACAAGGGGACTGAAGTGTCGTTAACTCTCGCCTACCCTGCCCTCATCCTTCGGCTCCTCAAGGCTGCTGTCCATAGGTGTCATGAGCGTAAGTTCGGTGAGTCTCTTTGCCTGGGGTGCAGGGCGTGCCTGGACGTCCACCTCGCCGCCATGTCTTCCTCGAAATTCTCGGCGTGGGCAAAAGGGTTACATCGGAGGGCTCGCCTGTCAGGCCCCTTGGACTCTTGCTAGGGCCGCCGAGGCTGGCTACCACCTCGAGGACGACAGGTGCCCCGTGTGCCGAGCCGCTCGCGACACTTTGTTTTCATCGGATGTGGAAGTGCTCGGCGGTGGCCTCGGAGCGCGAAGCTGTCTTGGGTGATTTTAAGTATGAATCTGGCTTGGAGTCGGAGCTCTCGGCCCAGGACCTCGTGCTCTACACCACTGGAGCTTTCGCACATCCAAAGGCCTACTTGCCGCCGCCGTCCGAGCAGCCGCCTGTAGTATGTCATGCTGATGACCCCGAGTGTCTGGAGACGAAGATGCAAGGGAAAATCTTCACTGACGGATCGTGTATACGGCATGTGGTTCGCGAGCTTTCGCGCTCGGGTTGGGCGTATGTGTGTGCGTCTGATGATGGGCAGGAGAAGGGTAATGTTTACGCTCCCGTCCCACCCCCTGTCCCACAGACGGCCCAAGCTGCCGAATTTGCTGCCTGGAGTGCCGCCTGCCAACATGCGGTGGCCCCTTCCGCAGGGTACAGTGACTGTCAGAATGTCGTCAACGCGTGGGCTTCGCCTCGACTTCAGCAGCTTTCGTATAGGAGAGTCCACGCTGGCATGTATATTTGGACAGCCGACTCTGCTATGGGACCGCTCAATAAGGTGAAAGGTCACATGACAGAGGAGGCTGCCTCCCAGGACCCGCACCTGGCATGGTGCAAGTCTGGTAACGATTTGGCGGATCAGTATGCTAAACTCGGCGCCCTGGCCCATGAGCGGCCCAGCGTCGAGCACGAAGCTTGGCTCCAGCGAGCCCTTGCTGTTTGCCGTAAAGTGTGCGTGCTGGCTGCCCGCGTTCTGCCTGCCTGGCCACCGTGTGACCTTTTCTAGGGCCACGCGGGACAAGCCTGCTCCCCGCCCGCCGCCGAGGGCGCGAGAACGCCATGAGTGGGCTTGGCGCGGGTCACACTGGCAGTGCAAGCAGTGTTTGAGGGCGACTCGGGTTGTGTGGCCACCTAACAGCGAGTGCCCACACACCCACAAGCTTCTGGGGAGCCAGCTCCAGGAGCTGGGGCACCCTTGTTTGTCGTTTGAAGTCCCTGACAGTAGCAGGCTGGTGGTGTGTACTGCCTGCAAATCGTTTGCGTCTGGAGGTTATGTCCGCAACCTCCAACGGAAATGTCTCGGCAACCCCAGCTGCCTGAAGTCAGGCCGCTATTACTGGCAACAAATTCAGGCGGGCAAGCATCCCAAGCAGGATGCCTGGCTGGATGCGAAAGCACTCGCTGTGGCCCGTCTCTTTGTTGCGCCCTCCTCCTCCTCCTCCTCCTCCTCCTCCGCCGTGCCTGCTGCTAGGCCTGCGCATGTTAGGGCAGGTGCTCCTCTTGCTGCAGAATGCAGCACTGCTCGACTCGAGGAGGCGGGGGGTGTCGTCGGAGAGTCGGCGGTCGGTCGTGTTCGTCGGAAGGGACTTGGTGGCCCGAGGCGCTGCACCGCCTCGTCCACCTCTGTCTCTCAACCCCCCAGCGCCGCTTCGCAGAGCAGCGATGGTGAGGCCAGTTTTGTTTCTCGTGACCCTGCGATCCGTGCAGCGTCCGAGGCCCGCGCATCCTGTGCGTACCTGTCCCCCCTGCACACTCCTTTCGAGGACTCTGTTGTGCAGGGACCCCTATTTACTTCCTCCTCTGCCTCCTCCTCGGCGTCGCTTGCATTTGTTCGGGCTAGGCACCGCTCGGAGGAGGCTTCTCTTGCTGAGGAGGCGATAGCCGAGGGGCTGTCGTCTGGCTCCTCAGACTGAGGAGGGATGGCGGGTGCTCGGCTGCGTCGCCATTTTGGGCGTCATGCCGTGCCTATTTTCGGGCCTTTGCCTGAGTGCATTGGCCCTCGAGCGCCAGCGTTGCCATTTACTTCTGCACCGTGCGGCGCTCTCGTTGGCCAGCCAGCAGTGTCCGCCCTGCAGGCTACATGCACCAGTCCTCGCTGGTGCCTGCAGCTCGCGGGTCTCCGCAGCTGCAG
>CAUYUJ010003436.1:553717-585808 GCA_963575745.1 Prorocentrum cordatum | reverse complement strand
CGGGGTCGGAGGATCGCGCCGCATTGCCGACGCATCGGCGCCGCGATGGATCGGCGATGCATCCGCGACGTCGGCGACATGTCCGTGCCGCTGGAGTGGAGAAACTCGGGCTCCACTCCTCCTCCTCCTCCTCCTCCTCCTCCTCCTCCTCCTCCTCCTCCTGCTGCTCCTCCTCCTCCTCCTCCTCCTCCTCATGCTACTCCTAGGGAGGCCCTCTTCCTTCTGGATTTGCCGATTGGGTCCCCGGCTTTGCCTCCCAGGCGTAGGTGCTGGCCTCCTTTGGCATCGGCGTCGGTGACCTCCCCGGGGTCAGAGCCCTTGAGGAGCGCACTGCTCGGGAGGGCTCGGACGACGAGCTGCAGCCCGCCGACGATGAGGTTTTTCAGTGCCTCTGACCCGCCGTTCAGGCCAGCCACCACCACCACCTCCTGCTCCTCCTCCCCATCCCTCGCCCTCTTCCCACTTCTTCCACGCCCTCCTCTCTGCTCCACTCTCCTCCTCCGCCCCGTCCTCCGCGTCCTCCTCCTTGTCTTCCTGGTCTGCCCCTGCTTCCCCACCTCCTCGTCCTTGCTGTCTTCCTCCTCCTCCTCCTCCTCCTCCTCCTCCTCCTCCTACTCCTACTCCTACTCCAACTCCTCCTCCACAACAACAGAAGCATGAAGGACCACGAGACTGGGCGAGGGAGGGGAGAGGGAGGGAGGGGTCGGGAGGAGGGTGGGAGGGAGGGGAGGGGGTAGATGAGGACTGGACGACTGGACTGGTCCCTCCGAACGTGTCGCGGGGAGACCTCACGCGTGGCCTCACGCAGGCGCCTGAGGGACAACATGCGCGGCCCCGCGGCACCAAGGAAAGGGGCGGGGAGGGAGGCGGAGAGGAAGACAGGGAGGGAGACAGGGAGGGAGGATGCACGGAGCAAGGGGGGAAGGGATGACCAGACCCCATGGCCCGAAGCGCGGTGCTGGCACGGAGGCGTGCCATCTTTAGGCAAGGCGCCCGACCACCGGCAACGAGACGGCGCCCGCCGTGATGCCCCGTTCCAGGTTGCGCCGCCTCTGCTGCTCGAGGCCTCTCTCGCGCTCCAGCTCCTCCCGCAGGCGCTGCTGCTCCTTTTGCGGCGACGGTAACGACGACGACGGCGACGACGACGAGGCTGGCGCTTCCTTGCGCGGCTTGCCTGTACATCTTCTACCGCACGGTGAAGGATGCGAAACCCTCGAAATCGCTGGCCCACCTTGGCCCTCCATCGTAGTCAACCCACCGTGAACCGTGTGAGCTGATCAGGGTTTACGGGTCTTCTGCCGCACAGATGCCTTTTTTCTCGAGGTAACGCCGCCGTCACCATCGCAGTCGACATCGAAGATGGGGGTCCCAGCACCGACCCAAGAAATCCAGCCAGACCTTCGAAAGCTTGTGTGCTATGCAGACTGTCCTGTCTTCTAATTGTCATCGTCGAACTTCCTCCTCTTCTCCGTCCTCCCCCCTGGTCCACAGCTGCGCATCATGGCAACAGTCGACTCCCACGAGAAGCCACCCGAAGGCCGCAGAAAGGCAAGCGATAACACCCCAGCGCCCCCGCCCCCAGCGCGCGAAGCGCGTACGTGGCGGCGACGAAGGCGCCGCCAAGGGACTTCAGCGCCAACCCAAGAAACCCGTGCACCCCCCCGAAAACCTTTGCTTGTGCGGTTTCTTGGTCTTGCGAAAACTCGATGGAATTATCTTGGAGGTCTTCGGGCGTTTCCGGGGGTTCTCGTGGCCACGGCGGGAAACGGCCCGGGGAGACTGGCCAGGATGGACCCCTGGATGGGGTCCGGGGACAGCTTTTGAGCGGCCTATGGTCGGCGGTGGCGAGCAAAAATGAACCTGGCACGCCCACATTTTTCGGAACGATTCCTTAGCGGTATTGCTTTACATTGCATTGCTTCGCGTAGCATTGCATTGCTTCGATTTGATTTGTGTTGCTTGACATTGCTCGGCATCGCCTTGCATTGATTGGCGCTGCTTGCCATTGCTTGGCGTTGCTCGGCGATGCTTATCGTTGCTTGGCGCTGATGTGCATAGCTAAGCATTCATTGACGTTGCTTGGACTTGGCTGGCGTTGTTTTACATTGCTTGGCGTTGCGTGGCAAGTCGACTTGGGGAACACGACTAAGCAACCCGAGGAAGGAGCTATCAAACACAGTATGAAAGAACAAATGCAAACCAACCCGAGGAAGGCCCTCTTAAGAACTGCAGGGAAAGAACACGAATGAATCCGAGGAAAGCCTCGTCAACCATAATAATGAAACAAGACCAAGCAACCCGATGATAACCGCTTCAACAAAAAAAACGGAATCAAGACCAAGCCTCAAAACACAACAAGGAAACAATCCAATCCAAAGCAACACGGAGACAGCCTCTGCAAACACGATAAGGAAACAAAACCAAGCAACCCAAAGAAGGCAACTCGAAACAAAGTAATTAAACACTACCAAGCAACCTGGGGAAGGGCTCTTAAACAACAGTAAGGAAACACGACCCATCAACCCGAAGAAGACCTTTCAAAAAAAAGGCAAACAAGACCGATGAATTCGAAGAAACTCTATGAGCCCGTTGCTATATTCGTGGCGATGACAGGCGTTATGGAGGCGGGTGGGGGGGCCGGGGGGGGCATAACGACGTAGCGGTGGAATCCGGAGGTTGGGTCGGTAACCTCCGGAGGTTACCGATTCGGACCTCCGGATTCCACCGAATTGGCTCCCCCCTTCCCCCCAGGGGGAGGGGGATCGGTAACCTTCGGAGGTTCCCGTTGCTTCTCCTGGAGCAGGGTTTTGAAGCCGTTCTCCCCTGTGGTTCTGGAGTTGTTTCTTCCCTTGGAATTGTTTCCCTGGAAACGTGTTCCTCTCCATCCCCCTGGGGGGCGGGAGGTCGGGAACCTCCGGAGGTTACCGATTCGGGGGGGGGGGGGCGGGAGGGGAAATCGGTAACCTCCGGAGGTTACCGACTCGGGGGCGGGAAGGGCGGGGGAGGGCAAATCGATTCTCTGTCGGGGGGCCCCGCTTGAGCGGGGAGGCGGGGCCCTTCCTTGTCGGGAGCGTTTCCACCACCACTCCATTGGGGGGAAGAGAGGCCATCGGCAACCTCCGGAACATGAGGGCGATGAGGGAAAGTACCATGAGGAGGATGAGGGGGGAAAGGAGAAGGGTGAAGAAAGTACGGAGTGTGCACGTGGAGGGATTTTACATTCCACGTACGGAATTGAAGCAGCGCAACTTCAACAGAACAGCGACGTTGCATGAATATGGAGACAAGCTCACTACCGAGCCTGCGAAAAGCACGAAACGCCCCGTTCGAGGCGAATCAGCATGAATATGGAGACAAGCTCACAACCGAGCCTGTGAAAAGCACGCGATGTACCTTCGCCATCCCCCTCCTCCTCCTCCTCCTCCTCCTCCTCCTGCTCCTTGTCCTCCTTCTCCCTCCTCGTCCTCCTCCTCGGCGTCCTCCCCCTTCCCCTCGTTACCCGCTGCAGGCCGCGTCTGTCGGATGAACGGAAGTCCGGGCCCACGCCGGACGATCGCACGGCGTCGCCTGTCCATGCAAACTCGCGTTGCGCATGGGAATACGGAACATGGGAGCACGGAGCCAAGCCCGAACATAGATGACAATATCTATGAACCACCGTGCCCTGGGGCACGGAGTGGGCATATCCTCAGGTCCTTTCCCTTCCGTAGCCTCAGTCCTCAATCCTGAGGAAGCCTTATGAGGCTCGGAGCCCACATTTCCAGATTTCCTCGGGTTTCCTCGGGTTCCCTGCGGGACGCCGTTGCCATCGATATGTCCACCACAACAGCAATGTAGCAACCCAGCAATAAAAACAAGTGGTTTCTGATAGGCGGGAGAGGGGGGCCTCGCTGTCGGAGGGGCAGCCGCCGCACGAAGCGCGACCATCCTCGCGCCTCTGGAGCCAGCCGCATGCCAAAACCACACTCGCCAACCCAGACCGCAAGGCGCGATTCTCTGGGCGCAACCTTGGAGTGGATTCCGGAGAAGCCGCTGCCATCGAAATTTGAAGCCACAGCGGCACTGAAGCATTCCAACGATTTTCGCATGAACGTCCTTTGCGGAGGAAGGTCTGGGTGCCAGGGGATCTACCGCCAACCGCAGAAAGAAAGCACATTCGATAACCCAGACCACAAGGAACAATTCTGGAGCGGCCGTTGCGGCGTGGACTTCTTTTGGGGTGATCCTCAACCTGTCCACGCTCTCCCACGCGCCTCCAGAGATACAGCCCTCCAGGAGGCACTCGCTCGCGCGTGGTTTTTTACTGGATTCAAAAGCTCCACCGCCGCGTGCTGGGACATCCGCCACTGCGAGTTCAGCCTCGCATGGCTGTTTTGTCGAATCCTCCTACAATGTTGCGGCCTGGACGAGGCAGCGCTCCGCATCACTAATCCCCCCTCCTTCTCTAGACCCCCTCATCCCTCCCCCTCCCCCCCCTGCGCGCATCGCAGAACGTCAACTCGCGGGCGCATGATTCCGTGCGCGGGGGAGCCTCGCCGCCGTGCGTCGGCGAAATGCAACGTTTACTTGTGCTTGCAAGACGTTGCACAGTATCTTCGGACAGGATAGCACAAACCAACATATGAGAGGGACGCACCCACGTATATATGTATATGCATATGTATATATATATATATATATATATATATATATATATATATTCATACACATATATATGTATATAAATACATGAGTACCTCTACATATATGTGTATATGTACATAAATATATGCATGTATAGCCGGGTTATATGGGCATTCGCTGCTCGAGGCGACCTTGTATAAAGATAAAGTTCAAGCCAACCCAGCATGGCCCTGCGGCCAACAAAACTACGAAGTGCCTGTCGTGTAGAACCTGATCCCGAATCCTGTGGCCATCGATCCCGACGAAGCTCGTCGTATAGGTCGCCCAAGCTGTACTTGGGGTCCAGCCGTGACATCGATCGTTGTACTGTAAGTCGCGGATGTATACGAACTCGTCGTTGTTCTCCGCGATGTACATCCAGCACTTGACGTAGTAGCTCCAGTACCTCGGGCCCCATTGGGTGTCCTCCAAGTTCTGGCGCCACCACGTTGCGTAGTCCTCTTTCGTACGCGCCCGCTTGGAACGCGGGTAGTTCAAAACCGTCTGTTTAATTTGATCGGAAAAAAACAAGCCTTCGCAACCATCTCAAGGTACCCCGCCCGACGTGTTAAGTCCAATACAGCTTTTTTTTCAGCTCGCGGTTCTGCCTCGAGGCTTCGTCCATGTCCTTGATTGCCTGCGCCATCTCAAAGTTTGAGCGGCCACATGCTGTGAGCGTGGCCTCCAGCGCTGACTGCAAGCATTCCTCAAAACCATCGCCCGTGCTCTTGTTATTGTCTTTCCCCTTGCCTGCGGCGTTCTCTGCCTGCAAGTTGTCCTTGCCCGCGCCTTTCTCCACTGGTGGCGAGCGGGATCGGTCGCGGAGGCTATCGGGCATCGACGCAAACGGTTTCGAGTGCAACCCTGACATGCGCGCTGAGCGCGCGGAAAGTACTCGAGCCAATTCGGCCACTCACGAGAGAGCTGCGAATCGTCGTTGGCCTCTCCCTCGCCCTCCTCCCTCCCTGCCTCCTCCTGCGTCCTCTTTGGCGCGCGCACGTCCCACTCTCGATGTGTCGTGCTGCCCGTTGCGAACGCGGATTCTGCCGCCGCACGACGGAACGCGACCGTCCTCGCGCTCCCAGCGCCAACCGCATGGAGAAAGCACACTTACTAACCCAGACCGAAAGGCGCGATTATCCTGGCGCGGCCGTTGGATGTGGATTATTTTTGGCTTGGTGCCCGCCCGGTCCAAAGGCTCCAACGCGCCTCCGTAAGGAAGCCCGCCAGGAGACGCGCCCGTTGGGCCGGAGAAAAAAACCGCGCGTGGTTTGTTCACGGCCTTCACAACCTTCACCGACGCACGATGAGACATCCACGCGCTGCGAGTTCACCCTCGCATGGCTCTTGTCGGCGCCTCCTACAATGTGGCGACTTGGAAGAGAAAGCGATCGCATTGCGATTCCCTCTCCTTCTCTAAACCCCCCTCGTCCCTCCCCCGTTCCCCATGCGTGCGTCGCGGCAGCTCAACCAGCCAGCGCATAATTCCGTGCACGCGTGGGCCTCGCCACCGTGCATCGGCGAAGTGCGCCGTTGACCTGTGCAGCAAGACGTTGCACTATATGTTCGACAAGGATACCATAAGGAAGCATACGAGGGGGACGCCCACACGCATTACTGCGATGGGGGGGGGGGGGCGCCCCTGCATCATCGGGATGTGCACAAGTGACGCTGCGCACGCAAAGAAAACTGGAAGTCTGCTCACGAAGTGGCAACCGCCACAAGCCGCTGGCCGAACGCCTGCCACCACTGACGCACTACAAGAACCCCTCAGCAATCCGTTTTGTCGTCGCATTCGGCTCCTCCTGGCGCTCGGGGCCGCTCGCAACGCTAGAAGTCGAAGCCGCGGCGGCGCCCCTCATCTTGGACAGGCTGCTGGCGATTATCTCGGGGTCCTCTCTGACCGCTTCGAATGGCAGGATGCAATGGGCAACGTGCAAGATGAACCGCATAATCCAATACTGGACATTCTTCACTATTCCGTAACCCCCTTGTTTTGCATCAAATCCCTTTTGCAATCTCTTAGGTACCTTCTTCCCCCGTAGGACACCTTCTTCCGTCGTGTCTCCTTCTTTCTTCTCTTCTGTCCTATCCTTCCTCCGTATTTCCCGTTCTCCTTGTGTCGTCCTTCCTTCTTCCCTCCTTGTTGGCCCTTCTCCTCGCTTTCTTTTCCCATCCTTCCTTTCTTTCCTCATTGATGCGTTCCCCAACCCCTTTCAACAGAGATGCCCGTCTCCGCCGTCGGGAACGAGCCGATCTCCTGGGCGATCTGGGTCGCCATGGCCTCGAACTCCCCAGGCGGCACACCTGGAGCTACACCATGCCAGCTCGTCCACTTCTGCCGTTCCTCGCCGGGCTGCAGTTCATTCAGAGTTCGTTCAGAGTCTGATCAGACTAGTAACCAGAAGAATAAAGAGAGAGATGAAGAGGGGAGAGGACAGGAGACAACACCTAACACAACACAAGAAAAGACACATGGTATAACAGAAAACGAATGAGTTCATAAACCCTAATCTCCTTCATCACACCAGCGAGGGCGCCACACTTCTTCCCGCTCTCGAATCCAAAACTGACGCCGTCCTGGAAGCACTGCGCGTAGGCACTGTGCCACACCGCAGATTCGCTGGACGTCCGCGCTCTTGTCACCACTGCCGTTGTTGCACCCGTTGCTGAGCCCGTTGCTGCTGCATCTGCTGGGATCGCTGCATCTGCCGAGGCTGCCACCGCCACTGCATCTGCTGCTGCTGCCACCCCCGCGGCAAAGCTGAGGCTGCAGTTCGTTTTGGGCGCTTCCTTTCCGGAGGACTCGGAGTCGCTGGGGACCTTGGCAAGCCCTGGGCCCTGAGGTCAACTGGCGGCGGCGCGGGCGGCGCTGGCGCAGGCACTGGTGACAACGCCTCTGCTCGCCCGCCACGCTGCGCATTTGGCAGAACCCAAGTTGACGTTGGCCGCAACAGCACTGGGGGCGGCGGCACTGGGGGCGCTGGCGGAAGCTGCGGAACTGCCCAGTGCAGCTCACCGCGCGGCTGCCCTAACTGTGGTTGTAGTGGCGGATGCTGCGGGAATGGCTGCAACTCCACAATCAGCCGCGCTGATTGTAGTTCTGGTGGTGGCGGATGCAGCGGGGGCTTCGGCTGCCACTGATCGCGCGGGCGCGCTTTCTCTGGTCGAGGTGCTTCTTGTCGCCGAGGCGATGGCTGCAGCGATGGTGCCCTGTGGCAAGGCGCTCTCTTTACTCGTGTCGGCTGTCGCTGCAGAGCCACTGACGTTGGTTGGGGTGTCTGCTGCTGCGCAAGCGCTAGCTGTGGCTCCGAGTGCGGCTGTGGCGTCGCTGTCTGTGGCTGCGCCGCGCGAGTGTTCCCATCCGCTGCAGACAACGTCCACGAGCCCCAGGCCTCATCATCATCGGCAGCAGCAGCATGCGGCGGGAGCGCTTGCACATCGGCAGCGGCTGCCGAAGCCGACGCCGACGCGGGGTCCAGCGCCGCCTCATCACCCATGCGTCACCGCTCCCGCGGGAGCCGAAAAAAAGGCGCTCCTCATGGGCTGCGCAGTGGAGCCACAACGGTTTCGGCATTGGGGAGTTCTGAAGGAGGACCTGCGTCGGGCATGGCATCGTGACACCTCAGCGCTCGTCGTGCAGTAGACAAAATTATCCCAGTGCGACCCTACCTAGGAGTTAAAGCCCCTAGGAAAGCAGCATTAGTAGTAACAGTAAAGCTAAGCTAAAGCTAAGCTAAAGCTAAGTCAAAGCTAAGCTAAAGCTAAGCGAAAGCTAAGCTAAAAGCTAGAGCTAAGCTAAAGCTAAGCTAAAGGTAAGCTGCAGCTACGCTAATGCTAAAGTAAAACTATGCTAAAGCTAAGCTAAAGCTAAGCTAAAGCTAAGCTAAAGCTACGCTAAAGCTAAGCTAAAGCTAAGCTAAAGCTAAGCTAAAGCTAAGCGAAAGCTAAGCTAAAGGTAAGCTGCAGGTAAGCTAAAGCTAATATAAAGCTAAGCTAAAGCTAAGCTAAAGCTAAGGTAAAGCTAAGGTAAAGCTAAGCTAAAGCTAAGCTAAAGCTAAGCTTGGCTAAGCTAAGCTAAAGCTAAGCTGTAAATAAGCTAAAGCTGAGCTCAAGCTGAGCTGAAGTTAAGTTAACGCTAAGCTGAAGCTGAAGCTAAGCTAAAGCTAAGCTGAAGCTAAAGGTAAGCTGCATGTAAGCTAAAGCTAAGCTAAAGCTAAGCTAAAGCTAAGCTGGAGCTAAGCTAAAGCTAAGCTAAAGCAAGCTAAAGCTAAGCTAAAGCTAAGCTGAGCTGAGATGAGCTAAACTAAAGCTAAAGCTAAGCTACGCTAAGCTAAAGCTAAGCTACAGTTAAGCGAAGCTGAGATGAAGCTAAGCTAAGCTAAGCTAAGCTAAGATGAGTTAAGCAACGCTAAGCTAAGAGGCCGCACCTGGGGGAACCGCGGGGCGGGGACTGGGGGAACCGCCCGGGGCAATTTCCACTGCCCGCCCCTTTAAGCTAAGAGAGTAAGAACCCTTCTAGGCAGGGCCTAGGTCGGGAAAAACCGAACGCGTTTTTTTACTGGTGTCGCAGAGTCCACCGCCGATCGCTGAGATCATTCTCGCGCCCCCCCCCCCTTCCCCCATGACCCATGGGGGGAGATCGCTCTCCAACGCAGGCCGCGAGGCGCGATTATCCTGGCGCAACCTTGGAGTGGGCTGCGGGGTCGACCCCGCCATCGGCATTTGAAGCCACGGCAAGACTGGAACAATCCTGAACGGCCGTTGGGGCGTGGACTTCTGTTGGGATTGATCCTCGCCCTGTCCACACTCTCCCACGGGCCTCCAGAGATACAGCCTTCCAGGAGGCACTCGCGCTGGCGGGAAAAATCCGCGCGTGGATTTGGACTAGCCAGGACATAATTCCGCGCGCGCGTGGGCCTCGCCGCCGTCCATCGGCGAAGAGCGATGTTGACCTGCGCAGCAAGACGTTGCACTATATGTTCGACAAGGCTACAATCAGGAAGCATACGAGGGGGACGCCTATACGTATTCCTGCGATGTGGGGGGACGCCCATGCATCATCTAGATGTACAAAAGTGACGCTGCACAAGCTACCAGCCACTGGCCGAACGCCTGCCACCACTGACGCGCTACAAGAACCCCTCACTAATCCGTTTTGCCGTCGCCATCGGCTCCCCCCCATGACCCATGCAAGAAGATCACTCTCCAACACAGGCCGCGAGGCGCGATTATCCTGGCGCAACCTTGGAGTGGACTGCGGGGTGGACCCTGCCATCGGCATTTGAAGCCACAGCAACACTGGAACAAACTGCAAGAAGCACATGGTCTTCCTGAGGCGCGGGAAAGGGAGCCTCGTTGCCAAAGGAGCAGCCGCCGCGCGAAACGTGCCCTTCCTCGCGCCCTTGGAACAGCCGCATGCAAAACGCATTGCCAACCCAGGCCGCAATGCACGAATCTCGTGGGGCAACTTTGGATAGATTGCGAAACAGCCGCTGGCATCGAAACTTCATGTCGCAGTGACACCCGAGCATCCCAACGAAACACGCATGAACGGTCTTGTCGGAGGAAGCCCTGGCTGCCAAAGGATCTTGCGCCGAACGAGCGTGACCATCCTCCAGCCCCTACCACGACCGCATAAAGAATGCGCACTCACCGCCAGACCGCAAAGCGCGATTATCCTCACACGACAATTGGGTTTGGACTTTTTCTGATCTGGTCTCGATCTGTCCAAAGCCTCCAACGCGCCTCCGAGGATGAAACCCTCCAAGAGGCACCACCGTTGGTCCGGAGGACCAAAAATTGGCTTCAAAACCTCCACCCTGCGCGGTGGGACGTCCGCACGCTGCGAGATCCTCCTCGCCGGGCTTTCGTCGGAGTCCTCCTACTATGTCGCGGCTCAAAGAAACGGATCTGCGTCACTAGTCGCTCCTCCTTTTCTGAACCACCTAATGCCTCCTCCTTTCCCCATACTTGCGTCGCAGCAGCTCAACTCGCCGTTGTTGATTCCGTGCGCGCGTGAGACTCGCCGCAATGCGTCGGCGACGTCCGATCCGTACCTGTGCTTCAAAGACGTTGCACAGTATCTTCGGGAAAGAAACCCACGAGCCATCAGGTGAGGGGGACGCCCCTACGTATGTATACATATATATATATACATGCAAACATATGTATACATATCTGTATATATGTATATATATGTATATATATGTATATATATATATGCATATATATATATATGTGTATATATACATATACATACTTGCGTTGCGGGGGGACGCCCGTGTATCGTCTGGCGTATATTTGTACATGCCCGGCACACGCAAAAACTAATTGAGATCTGCTCGTGACCGCTGTCGCTGGCGCCTCATCATCATCCGCTGTCGCTGGCGCCGAATGAACACACCACGAGCCAATTCTTGAGCCCAAAGACACGCTGTCGAATGGCACCGCGCAGTGCCACCTCTGTGCACGCATGCCTGCCCATGTTATGTACGCGTGTGTGTACAATATACGATTGTATGTTCTGTATATATACATATGTTTATGTGTATATATACGATCATTAGTACATACAAACGTACAAAGTTGCTGAGGGTGGACCTGATGCGAGGCCGGAGCAAGCGGCGGCAATTTGGCGCGGCGACATGAGGGGCAGCGCACAAGATAAAGGCCCCGCGCGAGATAGCGAGAGCCAGGTTGTTAATGCTGCACGAACCCCCACCCACCCAAGGCCTTCCCAGATATCCCAAGGGGTCGGCGGTGTGGCGTAAACCCATGAATCATTTTTTGGGGATTGGATCGATTCGGTAACCCGGTCCTTTAATCTGGTGATACGGTGATATCTAATCCCCGGATCCAGTGATCTGGTTATCCGGTCATCCTATGATCTGGTGATTTGATCACTGATCGGGTGATCCGGTGATCCAATGATCTAATGAGCCTGCTTGTCTGGATCACTGATGTGGTGATCCCGTGATCTGGTATCCATGGATCACGGATCATCCAGTAATCTGGTGATCCGGCCACGCTGGATCACTGATCAAGTGATCCAATGCTCCGAGGAATCCGGGAGTCCAGCCGTGGCGGCGAAAGCCTCTCTCGAGCCCAAGAGTTCCCTGTAGAGGCCTCAAGGCTCGAGCCCAAAAAGCCTCGAACCTCGAGGCTCCTGCCCGAAAGCCTCGAAGGCTAGAGCCCAAGAGTAGAACCCTACAGACCTCGAGGCTCGAGCCCGAAAGCACATTGTTGGAGATCTGGGCAGACGGCCGCCCGCCCAGCTGGGTGTGGCGCGCACGAGAGGCTTCAGGCTGCCCGCAGCGCCCAGCCGGCGCGGTCGCGCCCAAGAGGCCCCTCTTCCCTCTGGCCGATCGCCCGCCCTCCCCCGCGCGCCCTCCCCTCACAGATCTCCGACGATGCAGTGAAAACTGATAGGAAGGATGCGCGGTGACGATGCAAGCCCCATGGATGCCAGTGTTGAAGCCTTGTCGAGCGCGGCGGGCCGTCGAAAGTAGTCAAGGATGGACCAAAGAGGCACGGACGCAGGGGTGCCCTTGGGAAGGTTACCCGTCCCAGATTCGACTGTACAGATCTGTACAGCTCTTTCAGTCTGCGGGCTGCCCCCTTCTGCTTGCTTGCTCGCCGCACCTTGGCTAAGAACGGAGTCGGGAAAGGAACCGTCCTGCATCAAAGTCCACAGCGGCTGCCGACCCTTCACCAGGAGCGAACGAGCTAAACGAGCCGAGTCCAACGACCTCGCAGCAGCCCCTTTCCCGAGCTCCCTTCGCGCACCGCCGAGCTCCTGTATGACGCGCTGCTGGTTCAGGAACTGCTGCTGGGCCGCAGGGCTCGCGCCCAGCTGCCGGAACTCCGCCAGGGCGGCCTGCTCCTCCAGGAGCCTGTCGGTCTCCCTCAGGGACGACCTGCCGCGAGTGGCGAGCACGTCCACGTCCCCAGATCTCCGGAGATGTGATTTTTTCCCACCCAGGCGCTCTTCCACGATTTCGGCCTCCAGTGCCCGCAACCAGGCCCCCGGGCCGATGTAAACCATGGATCCAGGGCGGAGGACTGCCCTTGGGGAACCGGTCGGGACCCCTGAAGCCGCGAGCTGAGAAAATCACATCGGCGGATGTCAGGGTCCATGCCCCCGCGGACTCAACGCCGAGGCGCGGTCCCGTGGAGGCGCGGATCTCACGGACGCATTCGAGCGGCCTCCTGGATGGGGTCCGAGTAGATGGGGTCGGAGGATCGCGCCGCATCGCCGATGTATCGCTGATGCATCGGCGATGCGTCGGCGATGCACGGCGTGGGGTAAATCGGGCTCCGCTTGGAGACGCATCGCCGATGCATCGTCGATGCTGCGCGATCCTTCGGCCCCATCTACTCGGACTCCTTCTGGGAGGCCTAGACATTCCGCGCGGGGCATCCGCACGGAGCCGCCCTTGTAACTATCCGCCTGGGTCGAGGCCGACGCGTCCGGACCGCGAGGCGCGGTGGACATGGGTGAATGGTCCCAAAGATCCACACATGAATAGACACAAGTCCAAGGATTCCCTACGTTTTTTTCTATTTTCCTGATGTTCGTCTCCCTGTCCATTTCCCATAGTTTCCGCTATTCCCTGGGGAATCGACTAATTCTTGTGTCTGTGATTATTTCTAACTCCTGGATGGGTGTGCTCCCCGTCCACGGGGCCTCATGCGCGCCGCGTCCGCCTGGAAGTTCTCAAGCGCCATGTCCAGGCCTTCCTTTTGGAACAACGCCTCCGAGAGGGGTCTCCTCCTCCTCCTCCTCCTCCTCCTCCTCCTCCTCCTCCTACTCCCTCGTCCCTCCTCCCTCCTCCCTCCTCCTCCTCCCTCCCTCCCTCCCTCCCTCCCTCGCTCGCTCCCTCGAAGGCGGCCTGAAAGTAGCCGACCCCCCCCCGCGTATTGTTTTTTTACACACAGGATTCCCGGGAGTTGGGTTTTCGCCTGCGTTCATCAAAATGCTGCTCTCGCTGAGGCGCCGGCCTCATTTTTGCTCCCGAATCGTTCCGAATCGTGCTCCCGCTGCAGCGTGGGCCTCATTTTCGGATCGGTGTTTTGCCTCCGTCGTTCAGGATGGCGTTCTCGCCCCAGCGCGGGCCTCTTTCTCGCGCGCCCATCCGCCCGCCACCACCGCACCGCACCACGCCCCGCCCCGCCGCACGCACGCCCACCGCCACTTCCACCCACCAACGCACGCGCGCACGCACGCGCATCACCACCGCGCACCGCCACCACCACCGCACTACCCCACCCACCACCACCACGCTACACCGCGTCACACCACATCACACGCGCGCACACACAGACACACACGCACGCACGCACGCACACACACACACATACACACGCACACACACATACACACACACACACGCACACACACACACACACCACCACCGCCACCACCACCGCCATCACGCACGTACGCACCTGGCCCACCACCAAAGCACCAAGACGCCACACCATTTCACACCACAGCACACGCGCACACACGCACGCACACACACACATACACACCACCACCACCACCACCACAACAACCACAACCACGCACACACGCACGCACGCACGCGCACCACCACCCACTACGCACACGCGCGCGGAGCCACAGGTCCGCTACGACAAGCGTCCGCGGATAGAGAAAATCAGCGCCATGGTAAGGGATGGGAGGGAGGGGTAGGCTGTCAGATGTTGACGCGAATGCACCTAACTTGCCTCCCGCCCCTCCCCCTGTTCTCTGCTCGTGGGGGACTCGGGGGGGGGGGCCGCTGGGGGGCCGGCGCGCTGGGGGAGGGCGCCGCCGCCCGCGCAGCGCGTGGCCGAGTTCCGGCCGAACTCGGCCACGCGGGGCGCGGGCGGCACCGCCGCGACGGGGCCGCGGACCCCAGGGGAAATCCAGCACTGGCCGGCGCGAGCGCGGGGGAGAGCGCCGTCGCCATCTTCGCCGGCCGCGGCCCGAGCGGTGGCGAACAATTGGGGGGGTCCTTGCATCGCCTGCTCTCCCCCCCAACCGCCCTTGTCCGCCCCCACCCTTCCCCCCCTTTCTCCCGCTCGCAGCTCGTCGCGCGTCTGCCCCGTCGCCGCCGCGATGGCGTCGTTCCCCCCTTCTGACGCAGTGCCGGGGCTCAGGCCAGACTCGGTGCAGCACCGACGCCCGCGACCGCAGCAGTAGCGCAGAGGCGATGGCGCGCCAGCTGGTGACCCGTTCCCGCACGCCGAGGGCGTCCAGCGAGAGCCGGGGCCGCCGCCGCAGGGACCGACGCCGCAGTGGCAGCCGCGATCGGCGCCGCCCGCGCTCGGTGGGCCGCCGCCGCGGCCCCTCTCCGAGCCGCGAGGACCGCCGTGCCGCCTCTCATGGCGGGGTGGCGGCGCATCTGGCGAAGGCCCCGGCCAGCCTTGGCCCCCGTCAATCCGGCCGCGAGGAGTTCGACGGCGCGACGCGCAAGGCGTCGGGGGGTGCGCCGAAGGCAGGCACCCCGCAGGCGGCGCCATTCCCACTGACCATGCCCTGGACGGCGGGGCCGTCGCCGCCGCCGGCGGAGTGGCCGACGCCGTTCGGCCCGGCGATGGCGTTGGCCGCGGGACAGCTGGTCGGGGCGGGATGCCTTGGGCGGCCGGCCTCATGGGGCCCCCTGGGCGCGCGTGGGGCAATCCTCTGAGCGGCGCGGCAGGATGGGCGGGCGCGACGCGCCGCCATCGGGGCCGCCGAAGCTTGCCCTCGCTTAGCGGGGTTGCGGGGTTATGACTGGGGGGCCAACATAGTGGGAGAAGGGGAGACGGGGTTACAGGTTATTAAATTATGATTGGCGGGGTCAACATCAGGGGGAGGAGGGGGACCTAAGGGGAGAGGAGGAGGAGGAGCACTGGGGGACCAAGAGGAGAAGGAGGGGGATGCTAGGTGTCCCGATAATGAGATCGATGGTGAGATCGATAGTTAGACCGATAGTGAGATCGATCGTGGTATCGATAGCGGGCTCGATTGCGAGATCAACAAACTTACCAAATCAGTCACGCCCTAGATATGTTCAACACGACGAAACAATCAAGTCGTACACACTTTCTTAGCTTAGGCGTCAAACGATAAGGCTGGTGCGACATGATATGCAATATGTGCAAAGAACGGTGCGTTTTGACCCGAGTTTCGAAAGGAATCCAACCGTGGCGACCCCCTTGAAGTACGGCAGCAATTCCTGGTGGCCCAGCGAGGGGTCGGCGGACTTAGGTCGGAAGTTCCACGAGCCGTTTCGGCTCAAGGACTATGCCACGCGGCCCCCGAATTTCAGCAAAACAAATTTGGACTCGCAACAAACAGAAATGGTGTTCGTCTTCTTGGGGGAGAACCAGCAGTGAGAACGATTCTCTTGGAACTTGGATAAGTGCGGGGACGCGGCAGTGTGGGCGTTGGGGCATTGGCTGTCGCGTGTGTGCGGCGGCAGCTACTAAGATACACGGAGGTGAGCCCCCGCCTCATATCAAGCAATATGTTGATGGCGTGGTCTCGGCTGGATTGCAGATTGGGCACTTACGTCGGCACGCTAAAAGTAGATTCCACCGAAGAGCTGTTTCCTACTATCTAAGAAATGCTGGCGGAGACAACCCTTTTGCACCACCTGTCGGTGAATGTCGTCGTGCTCTTGACCATATTCTATTCCATAATTGCTCAGCCCATCAAGGTTTGGAGAAAGTTGGATCCAGTGGAAAGCTACGAAAAATGGTTACCTGCTTAGGCGAAGCCTCGAAGCGAAAAGACCAATCATTCTTCAGAACAGTTAAATCGATATCATTGATGCGAGATGCTCGCAAGAGCCGTCTGGTTTGCAGATTTGTTGCAGTAAACGCTGACCTCAAAGTTCGATCTGGAATGCTTGGCATGGTTGTGAATCCTGCCCCTGGTGGTGAGGGCATCGTGAAAGCTACACAACAGATAATAACAGAGTTTTCTACAAAGTACATCGGTTCAAGAAACGAAGAACACGTTCCTGATTTAGACAACACTGTACGACGTCGTATTCATATGGTTACCGTTGACGCTGCTGCTGACGAAGTGCTGGGCGCTGAACTTATGCGCAGGCCCATTCAGATTCTGATGAACACGTTGACGCCGAATTTGCAGATCGTGCTTCGTGACAAGTGCCATGGGACACGCAGGCGCACGGTCTCTTTTCTCACGTTAACTTTATATGTTGAGGGAAGCCAGATGATGACGGCGAGTATGAAAATCTAGGGCGAGGAGGGTGATGGCGAAGATACGGAGGATGCTGATGATGAGCAGCTCCATGAGGATATTCGGGTATGGGATAGGGGGCGCCTCACAGAAGCATGGAGGAATAACATGGTAAGGACGAGAAAGGCAGGGGGGGATGGAGGGAGAAATCGGTAGGAAAAGGAGGGCGGCAGGAAAGTTCTAAGCGTCCGCGCTTGCAATAGCGAATCCTGTTTTGCGTCTGTGCTGATATTTCTTGTCTCCACACGCGTGTCCCCTCCCACTCCTCCTCTTGGGTGTCCGTCCGTCCGTCCTCCTCCTCATAGTATTCCCCCTCCTCCCCCACAAAATGCGTTCACTAAAACGTCGGTGATGCAGCTTAGCTTAGCTTAGCGTGCTCAAGGTAACCGTTGCACATGGTAGTATAGCTTAGCTTAGCTCCCCCACAAAATGCGTTCAATAAAACGTTACACAAGTCAGTGGTACAGCTTAGCTTGGCGTGCTCAAGATAATCGTTGCACGTGGTATTATAGCTTAGTTCAGCGTGCACGTCAAAGGGCACGAACAACTCAGGATGATCGTTGCACGGCATAGCTTAGCTCAGCGCCAAATCCCGTGCTCCCTGATGGATCGGGCTCCGACGAATAACACTCGTAAATTTCCTTAGCCATATTTCGGCTCAAGCTGCGCGAGCTTCCGACTCCAGCTCGAAGATGGCATCCCAGTCTCAGTTCGGTCTCAGCGACAGCATGTTGCGTGACAGCCTGGGCGAGTTGGACGCCTTGCATCGACGGCAGATGGAGAAGCCGACTTTGGCAGCGGATCTGGACTTGGCATCGGGGCTCGAGAAGAACGACGTCGCGTCGAACGAGAAGGTCATCAAGCCTACGCCGTGGCTTCCCAGGCTCACTAGCCCCGCGCTGCAGAAGCACATCATCGTCGACCTCGGAGGTGGTGATGACGGGACGCAAGGTTCTGATGTAGTGAAGACCGAGGACGGCAGGATGATCCCTCGTCCGCGCCCGTCGGCAAAGCCGTCGTCAGCAGCTACTTCGACCCCAGCGACAGCAACGACTCCGACGGCAGCTACGGCAGCGCCTCCGACGGCAGCTACGCCTCCGACGGCACCTACGGCAGCGCCTCCGACGGCAGCTACGGCAGCGCCTCCGACGGCAGCTACTTCGACCCCAGCGACGGCAACGACTCCGCCAACGCCGCCTCCGACGGCAGCTACGCCAGCAGCGGATGGCCCGAAAGCGGATGCAACTACGCCGTCTCAGGTAGCGCCAGCCACGCCGGCTACGCCTACGCCAGCAACCACGCCGCCTTCGGGAGCTAAGCGTGCCTATGAGGAGGCGCGTGAGGAGCGCAAGCAGAAGGGGGCCAGGCTGCTCAAGAAAGCGGCGGGCTCGACGTCCACCTCCCGTGGGGCGGTGACTACGACAAACGTCTACAAGAACCTCAGCGACATGCCGCCGACGATCGGCATCGTGTTCCGTCAGCTGCTGGCTTCGCATGTGCCTGTCGACAGCGCGCGTGTGATCTACAGCGTCCGTTACCAAGTGGAGACCAGGAACGACTGATGGTACACAGCGGAGTCCAGAGCAAAGCCGAGTCCATGGTGAGTTCCCAAACCTACTTCGCTACTACGTAGTGTTCGGTCGGTTTCATGGCTGTCTTAGGGAGTGAATGCAGTGCAAGGCGTGCGTGGCAGGCCTTGCTAGTCAGCAACAATTGGGGTTTAACTCACGGTGCCAGCGATTGAAAACGAGCGGCGTCCCCCTCTAGAGACCTCAACTACGCTCTAAGAGGACCAGCAAGAGCAAGCGTAAGAGACGACGACGACGTCGTCGTCGTCGTCGCGTGGAAGAAAAAAAACGTCGACGGTGTTTTCCACGCGACGACGACGACTACGACGACTACGACGACGACGACGACGACGACGTCGAGGAAAATAAGCAGGGTCGGGGGGGGAGGATGAGGAAGAGGAGGAGGAGGAGGAGGATAAGGGTGAGGAGAAGGAGGAGGAGGAGGAGGAGGAGGAGGAGGAGATCGAGGAGGAGGCGATAAGAGCAGGAGTGGGAGTAATAGAACGGGGTAGTCGAAATGGCGTGGATACATGCGTCAGGGTTCGCGTGAGAATGGAGGTAAGAGTGCGAGTGGGGCTTCGAACAATACTGGAAATACCAACATCTTACAAATAACTCGAAACATAGTGTGATAACTGCTAAGAGTGCTTGCACGAGAGAGAACAGTGGGCAAGACTAAGGTTGAGATAACGATACGTTGTGATATCAGTACAGCTGGTAATAATGACAGCGATATCCCATTATAGGAGAGAGAAGAGTGGTAAGAAAAGTGGGGAAAAAGGCGGAGGAGGGATTTGGAGCTAAACTTAGGGTGGAGTTATGAGGGCGATAGGGGGAGGCGGAGGGGGGGGATGATGTGGATCTCGCCTCCTCCTTTTTGTTTGCCGTTGTCAGGCTGCTGAGCCGCCCGTGGAAGGCGGACCAATTCCTGTTCGAGGTGGCGCCCCGCGTCGCCATGGGCAGGTCGTCCCCAGCGCAGATGATCCAGCATAGCGAGGACCTCCGAAGCGAACTTCGCACCATCATGAGAGAGAAGGATCCTCGATGCAGAGAGGCAGGCAACTTGAGGGCTGCCAAACATAGATTCGGAAGCTTCCAGAAACCATTGGGTCGGACCGTCCGCCTCTTCCCGTCGATCTTGAAGCTCCTCGTCCGCGTTGCGGCCTCACGGTCAGATTTCCAAGGGAAGCGTGCCAGGGAGTTCTTGGAGTGGATCGCGGCATCCCCGAAGCACCTGCCATGACAGGCATGATGGCAGACGCGGCCGACGAGGCCATCATACTGACCAGATTTTGCGACTCAGAGGCAATGGACGTGGCGGGCATGAGGTCACAGATAGAAGTATTTCTAGTTCGGTGAGAAGCTCTGTTTGGTGAGAAACGGCAGTGTCTTAACGTGATTGGGTATGCGAAGACGGTACTTTCTATGCTACAAGAGCCATTCGCGTGGGTGTTAAGCGGGAGACAGTTTACGCTGGCTGCCCCCAGCGGTGCTGACATTGCTGATTGCTTAAGCCACATGCGGGCATGGATGCGACTGGCTCATGCAGAGATAATAGCTGAGTTCCCTGACTTCGAAGTGGCAAGAGCTTTCGAGGTGTTCAGTGTGATGCCGCTCAGGGGTGCGAGAGCCAATCGCGAGATAGACGTGACCACCCAGTGCAAGTGCGTGGCCAAGGCATGCGGCGTGAAGTTCGGCGAGTTCCATAGTGAGTGTATCAGGCACCGAGACGCCGCCATTCTCGAGATGCATAATAAGGCATGCACGAGCAAGGATGCGTGGATGCAGGTCGTGATTCGCATGAAGACCAAGCGTGCAGAGGTCCAGGACTCCTACCCATGTTCATCGCTGCGACTCGTGATTGAACGCTGGTTGTCTTTTTGTGCATCCACCTCGGGGGTCGAGCAAGGGTTTGCTGTTGGTCAAGTCGCCGTGTCGGATCGTCCGAATGCTGATCCCCAGCTTGAGCTCAACTACTTGAAGGTAAAGATCGACGCCAAGCGAGACGACCCATATGAGCTATGCCGCATAGCTCAGCACGCATGGGTTCGCTTTGGTTTTGGCGTTCCCAGGGCATCGGGGAAGGGTGCGCGCGACCCCAGGGTGGACAAAGGGCACGCCAAGAAGGTCTTCACCGAGTCAGGCGAGGCTCACTTCATCAGAACCCGTCGTCGGTCCTTAGACGGCGCGATGGAGACAGGTGGGCTTCAAAAAGCGTTGAAGAGACTCGACGACATGGACGTGTTATCATGCTGGACTGACCGCCACGAGAAGGAGATGAAGTTTGCTAAACAAAAAATTGCCAAGAGGGAGGTGCAAGCTGTGTCCGAAGGAGTTCTACATGACACAGCGGAGACCCGCGAGCTCGCAGAGGAGAGCGTAGCAAAACTTGCAGACGGGGTCATCAAGAGGGATAAAACTGCCATCAGGAACTTGGAGGTTTGCTTGGGTGGGGACCTACCGACGAAAGCTGCCTTGAGGTACAGCGCTGCATGGACAGACTCGGATGCATCTGCGGCATCGTTCCCCTCATGGTCATTGACTCGTACGTTGCATCCGTGGAGGGCTTCTGTATTTGTTGTTGCTGATCCTGGTGCCCGACCTGTTAGGGCGCCTTATGTGTGGGCAGCGTTTCTTCGCGGTGGGCACGTGATCAACCATGCGGTGCTGACTGGGAACGGTATTCCCATATGTATCAAGTATCATGCTGCGCTGGCCCAGCGCAGGAAGCTCTTTATCTCTGACGGGTTCTCAAAGCCAACCACGAGCACATCGCAAACGTATTCAGGCTAGCACTTGTTGATTTCAGTGGGTGCAAGTTCTCTGTGATCGATGCTTTGGATTCATATTCAGCTGAACGCAGGCGCATCAAGAACACTGGCATCTCTGTGATTGGGCTGGTTACCAAGAGCGAGAGGGACGCCGAGGACCCATGGCGGGACCTTATCAAACAACACCCCCTCCCCTGAAATATCCTCCTCCTCCTCCTTCTCCTTTATCCTCCTCCTCCTCCTCCTCCTCCTCCTCCTCCTCCTCCTACTACTCCCATTTGAGGGGGGAGAAGAGACTACGGATCAATGATAAAGATGATGACAATGAGGGTTGGGGTTAAAAACGATATGGATGGAGGGACGGAGGGTGGGATGATGACGAGGAGGAGGAGGAGAAGGAGAAGGAGGAGGAGTAGGGGGAGGAGGAAGAGGAAAATGGTGAGGATGAGCTTCTCAGGACGGAGGGAAAGAAGGCGAGGGGTGAGGATCACAGTGAGACGTGGCCACCCCAGGCCAAGCTTCGCGGCGACAAGGGCGCGTTCACGGGCCCCGAGCTATTCGAGAAACTGCTGAAGGTGGACCACGCGGCCTCGCACTTCGGGCCCCGCGTGCGGTAGTCTTTTGTTTGATTTGAGGGCGGCCCGTGGGATCTGGCCGGGCTCAGCGTCCGAAATGCCCAACGACCTTTGAGAAGACGGGGGCGGGGGCCCCCGTCTTCTCAAAGCCCGGTGACGTCACCGAGCTTTGAGCCAGAGGGGGTACGACACCCGACCTTTGAGACAGAGGGGGTAAACGCCCTCCCAGCCCCCCCAGACCCCTGGATCACGTTTACCCCCTCTGGCTCAAAGCCCGGTGACGTCACCGGGCTGTGAGAAGACGGGGGTCCCCACCCCGTCTTCTCGAAGGTCGATGCGTGTAATTCGACCTTTGATGTAACCTCACCCGATGGGGTGAGCGACGGGAGATAGACTGCGGGGCGTGATGGGGCTGCCCCTTGCGAGTGAATGAAAGTATCCTCCTCCTGGATCATGGAGCTCCTTCTCCTCTGAAAGTTTCGGTTGTTGTGGAGCTTTTATTCGGGCAGTCGTCGTCGTCGTCGTCGTCGTGCCATTGCTGGCATGTGAGCCGCCGTGAGGCGGGTCGTCGTCGTCGTCGTCGTCGTCGTTTGGAAAAAAACCGTCGACGGTTTTTTTCGCAGTCGTCGTCGTCGTCCTCCTCCTCCTCCTCCTCCTCCTCCTCCTCCCCCCCCCCTCCGATTTCAGTCGGTGTGTGTGTGTGTGTGGCTTTTGGACTAACTGTCCTCCCAGCTCCCGACTCTTAACTTAGCTTAGTGCAGGGTTGGTTCGAAGATGCGCTCCGACAACACTTGCCCATGTGGCAAAACAACTTGATAACAAAGCGCATCAACACCAACACCATCAAAAACACTAAAAACACTAGCATCAACATCAAAGCTGTAGTTAGCTTCTTTTTGTTCGAGCCCCGCCCAGCACACCCACGCTTCGACTCGGTCACCGATTGAAACCAGATGGCGCCCAAACCCAGACAGCCCAAGGGTAAGGCGAAAGCGAGGGCCGCTGGGGCCAGTGTTTCTGTGCCGTCTTCGCTGCCCGCGTCGATTGCGAATGCGAACGCCAGCTACCTTGCCGATGTCCAGCAATGGTTCAGCAACGTTGCCGCTAACCCGATCTTGAACCAACTTGCAGGCGCCACCTTGCCCTTGACCGTGGAGCAGGGCGGTAGACTGGCGCCCTGCTTAACAGCTTATGGTGGGGGGCCCACTTCCACCTCGCACCCCGACCCTTAACCTCTGATCGGCCGTGATCGCTAACAAATTCCCAAGACCCACCGAGCTAGGGGAGGAGTAAGAGGGGGATGCGGAGGGAGGGAGAAGGCAGAGAACGATGAGAGGACGATGACGAATCATGAGAACATGAGGAGGTGGAGGATGATGAGTATTAAGTTTTGAGATGAGCACTGAGACAGATCATGATCGGTGGAATCGAACCATTCCCACTGAGGCGCCCTTCGACCATAATCTGTTCAAGCCAGGCCTCGAGAGGGCCGCCACCACGCCCATGACCGCGGATACTGTGAAGGACGCCAAGCCGTTCTATACTAGCGGTGGTGCGCTTCAATGGTTGAACCCGATGTGGACAGCGACTCCAGGAGTGCAGATCAACAGGTCCACAGTGCAGGCGATCGCTGATCGGAACTTCCCGCCGAAGGACCCGCGCCATTTTCCGATTGGCCTCGTGGTGAGCGTGAACGACGCAGAGTTCATACCGATGGAGCACAAAGGGGGCATGAAATGCATCAGCCCCATGGAGTACGTGCATGCAGCCTACATGGCATGCGACGGGGACCTGGCCGACCCGTCGTGCGATGATGAGCTCGTGCGGCGGTGGTCCAACATCTTTCGTGACGGCTCGATTAGCTTCATGTTCATTCCGGGGAATCTCGAGTCGTTGTCCTCGTTCCAGCAGCGCGAGGACTTTCAAGAGGCGGGGGAACGTGCGGCGTGGACGGTCCTCCAGAGGGTGCAGATGGTCATCAGGGAGAAGCACGCCCTCGAAGTGAAGACTAACAGAGAGGCATCGGCGCCCAAACTGTCCCAGCATTTCTTGACATCGGTGCGGCTTTCATCGAGGAGCGAGACCTTTAGCCCAAGCTTCATCGACGCCGCCCTGACGGTGGAGAGTCGAGTCTTGACCGATCCAGTCGTCGGCCAGATATTGCAAGAGCTTGATGATTCCTTTGGCAGCTCGGGGCCCTTCAACTCGGTGTACAAGCTCCAGGCCGTCATCAACCGCGGGAAGACTGCGCAAGGCATCCAGTGGACGTTCAAATCGATTGCAGATTCCATCAAGATGCGCTACCTGGAGGCCGGCGAAGTCACGGCCACTAAGATCAACAAGTTGCATGGCGACGTGGCGATGTTGAAGATGGAGGTTCGGGATTATCTGTTGCACATCTTCCTGGAAAAGCATGCGTTCACGGCAGATGCCAAGCGCAGGTTGCGCGAGGCTCTCCATGACCACGACTCGGCGCGCAGGTGCCTGGCGGCCTACCCCGACCAGAAGCAAGTTGAGATCTCGTGGCAAGCCACCCTGCCCGAGAGCGCCCGCAAGTTTTGTGACTTTGCGGAGGCCGTCATCTACGGGGATAGCCACGACGCTTCCCTGAAGACGGCTGTAAAGTATTCGAAAGGTGCACCCGACTTCCTGGGCTACCAGCTGGTCAAAGAAGATTTGGATACCGTCATCGACTGTGTGGAAAAAGAGGCAGCCCAGGACAGCCTTGGCATCGAGCTCCCGAAGGACGACGGCAGCTTCGCGAGCACCCCTCCAAGCAGCAGTGGAAGGTCGACGAGATCATCCACTGCGAGGAGAACGGCGAGACCGACAAGCTGGCGAAGAAGGTGCAGGAGTTGAACTCGGAGGAGAGAGACAACTGGCTGTCCGTGGCGAGCAAGGCAGTGAGGCACTGCGGACGACCACGACGACGACCACGGCCACGACCAGGAGGGGGAGGAAGAGGGAGAACCTACGGACGAGGAGGAGGAGGGAGGAGGGGGAGGAGGAGGCAGGCTGAGGAAGATAATGAACCCAGGCAGTACGTGAGAATCGCGGTGATGCCAGATGATCCAAAAACGCTTGTCTCGGAGATCAAGAGCTCCGACCTGGCGACCACAGCGGGGGACATGACGGGGTTGGCCCTCCTACACTTCGACGCGAAGCTGGCTGGCGAAGCGGCGACGGCCCCGAGGATCAGGAAGGCCCCGTTCCAGGAGAAGAGCTACAACACTCAGGTATCCGCGGTGCTGGAGGGGCGCTTTCGTGGCGTCGGAGATCAGCCTACGCTCAGCGGCGGGGGCGCGGTGCTTGTCGTGGACGGCGGCCGCCTGGGCAACGCGAAGCCGTTGAAGAAGCCGTGGGCGCCTCCCGTGGCTGCGGTGGCGTCAGACGAGAAGCCCCCCGAGGACGATGAGGCCGATGACGACCTCGCCGAGGATGAAGAGAATGAGCCGAACAGGATGGAGCTGAAGCACCACATCGTTCACGTCATTGCGAGCGAGGAGTCGTTGAAGGCAAAGCGCAAACTCTCGAGGTGGCCAGCGAGCCTCCAGCAGGTGGAGAACAAGCGCGTGCTGGCAGTGGGCAACCTCGCGCTACCCGAGCGGGCTGGGAAGCACTGCGACGGCTCCAACGAGGGCACGGTCATCGGCCAAGTGACGCTACCAACGCCAGAAGAAGAATGGCGCACAAGCGTCAAGAACAAGCGTGAGATCTACACGAAAAGAATCGGATTCCAGTGGGAGGCAAAGCAGCTGGCCTCGATGCCCCCGAGAAGCGCAGCGACACAGACATCGAGCCAGTGTTTTGGTGGACGTTCCCCGTCCTGTTCTACCTGGAGGTGCTGCACAGGTTCTTCGGGCGCACGGTCGTCGACCTGACGCCAGGGCCTGGGAACTTCGCGGAGGCGGCGCTGAAGAGGCGGACAGGCTACTTCGGCATCGCCATGTCCCAGAAGCACGCCTCTGGCATCGAGGAGCGGTTGAAGCTCGTCGCGCTCGCCATGATGCGCGACCCTGAGAGCTGGCTCTACAATGCGAAGTATGCGGAGGCCATGGGCGAGACGAAGAAGGAGGTCACCCCTGAGCCCAAGAAGACCAAGCGCAAGCTTAAGGGCACGGGCAAGGGTGCCGAGGTCGAGCAGAGCGGCGACAAGCAGCCGCCCAAGAAGAAACTCAAGGGCAAGAGCAAGGCTGCTGACAAAGACGGCGAGGAGCCCGAGCCTGATGGCGAGGAGGAAGAGGATGGCAGCAACTGGGACCTCTCGGGCGACGACGGTGAGGGCGGCAAGGACTGATCTTGAATGTGGATGGTTGCGTCTGCTTGCAGTGGTGCGCGCGCGTCTCTTAGTTTGGCCTCCAGGGCCCAAGCAGCGCTAGATGATGATGATGATGATGATGATGATGCTGATGATGATGATGATGATGGTGATGATGATGGTGATGATGATGATGACGCTGATGATGATGAGGAGGAGGATGAGGAGGAGAAATACGAGGCGGAGGAGGATTAGGATGATGAGGAGGATGAACAGGAGGAGGATGAGGAGGAGCAGCAGCAGCAGGAAACTGAGGAAGAGGAAGGACGCGACGAGGAAGAGGAGGACAACGGAAGACGAGGAACACGGTAGAGCTGCTATGAGCCTTGGATCGGCTCGGTTCACGGCGCCCACATTTTTGCTTCTAGGACCGTGGCGAAGAACTGCCGCGGAGGGGGTCCAGCACAGGGGCGTTTCACACAGCTTGCTCGCCCTCCTTATCCTCCTTCGACTGGTGACTAAACTGAACAAAACTGAACTCCACCCTCCGCCTGAATGAAGCTGTCCCTGGAACGCATCGCTCGGACACGCGTTTGAATGTCGTGGTGGGCACCGCGACGACGACGACGACCAAGTCTAATAATGTGCTCGGCTCGCGGAGAGCTGTCCTCCCCTGATCCCTGGGATCCTCGGTCCTCGACTTTGGATCCTCGTCCCTCCTCCTACTCCTCCTTCTCCTCCTCCTCCTCCTTCGCTGCTGTCGGGGCCGTGGCTGGATGCACCGTGAGAGCTGGCCGCCCCCGCTGAAGTCGGCAAACACCGTCCTCTCGTCATCCCCCCGAAGGGTGAGGAGGAGGAGGAGGATGAGGGGGAGGACGAGAAAGCGGATGGGGGCAAACTAAAACGACCCCGTCCTCCTCCTCGTCCTCGTCCTCCTCCTCCTCCTCCTCCTCCTCCGTCCTCCTCCGTCCTCGCCGTTTTGGCGCGAGGTGTTGTTGCAATCAGTGCCCGAAGGCCTCCGACACTAAGTTGCTCGGGCCCATGGCTCCCAAGCGGAGGCCAGCAGCGGCGCGCCATGCCATTCGCACGTTCTCGTATGATTCGCTGAAGGCTCGCTACCTGGAGCAGATCCAGAAGAATAAGGTGCTCACGGTCCACAACAGCAGTTTGCGCAAGAAGGTGAAGAAGTTGCGGACTGGTTTGACACAGATTGGGAAGGCCATCGAGAAAACGCTCAGAACCGACAACAACGATGCCATCCAGGGGGCTCTCGATATCCAGGCGGTTCGCGACGGCGACGATGCGCAGGATGCCCCCCCCCCCCCCCGTCTGACATTGCTTCGGATTGAGCAGTGCCGAGCCTCTCACGCATGGTAGGCTTTCTTAGGCTCTCAGAGCGCCTCTCGTCTGTGACAGCGATGACGCCCCGCGCTGCGGGAACTCCTTTCGTCGGAGGCGGGCGCAGCAAACACGTCGTCAGGGATTGTTTGAGCCTTCAGAGACCGACGGGAATCGGCAACTCTCCGAACGTGCCCCCCTAGGGCCCGCTGGGGCCCATCACGGTGACGCCGCTTACGACGAAGATGACGAGTACGATGAAAATGGGTACGATGAAGATGCTGACGATAAACATGACGATGATGACGATGATGACGATGGCGATGGCGATGACGATGCTGATTATGATCATGATGATGATGCTTATGACGATGATGATGATGATGATGACGACGAGGATCATGATGCTGCTCATGATGCTGCTCATGATGATCATGATGACCTCGGTGACGATCATGATGATGATGATGTTGTGATGGTGATGACAATGGTGATGACAATAATGATGGTGACGATGGCGGTGCGATGACTAACATCGACTGCGATGCAGATGATAACGACGACGATCACGACGATGATGGTGATTACAATGACGGGGAGCTGCCGATTCCCGTTGGTCTCCCAAAATATCTGAGTGGCTCCGCCCGCTCCGTCTGCCCCTTCGGAAAAAGGATCTCTGGGTTCCCGCAGGGCACTGCGTAAGGCGGGACCCTACGATGTGGGACCCTATGGGGCGGAACCCTATCAGGCGGGACCCTATGGGGCGGGGACCTCTGGGAATCTTATAGGGCGGGGCCCGTAGTTCGTACAATCATAGATATAGTAATCATCCTGGTAGTCGTCATCATCATCATCATCATCATCATCATCATCATCATCGTCATCGTCATCGTCATCAGCATCATCGTCGTCATCATCATCAGCAGCATCGCCATCGTCATCGTCATCGTCATCGTCATCGTCATCGTCACCATCATCATCATCATCATCACCATCATCATCATCATCGTCCATCTTCTTTCTCCTCCTCCTGATCCCCCTCCTCCTTGTCCTGGCCCCCCCCCAGGTCCTCCTCCTCTTCCCCCTCACTGTTAGCGGGTGCGTAGGGTGTCAACATATGTTGACCCCCCAATCATAACCCCGCAACCCCGCTAAGCGAGGGTAAGGAAGGGCGGGACGGCGCCCTCCGGCGCCGCGGCCATGGCCCTGGCCGCGCGCGCCCCCGCGCCAGTGCCGAAGCCAGCCGCGCCGTTGGCGCCGCCGCCGTCGCCCCCGGCCGTCGCCGCGGGGGGCGCCCCCCCGGGCATTTGGTCGAGGCCCCGCTCCAGGAGCAGTGATGGCCCCGGACGCGCGCGCCCCCATGTGCCCGCCGCCGGGGGCTCAGTGGGCAGCGCGGTGCGCTGGGCGGGGGCGCCGCAAACGCCGCCCGCGGCGCCCCCGGCGCCGGCCGCGCCCGCCGCGACGCCGGGTGGCGCCGCGCAGCACGGGGCGGCGGCCGCCGACGCGGCAGGCCGCACCGGGGCACCGCCGCCCGCCATGCAGCCGCCCCCCGGCCACCGGGCGGCGGGCGCGGGGAAGCCGCAGGGGGGCGCGGCCGCCTCATCCGCTCCCTCGCAGCGGTCCGGGCCCGTGGTTGCGGGTGCCCCGCAAGCGACGCCCCTGGCGCCGTGGGCGCAGCAGGCCCTCTTCTTGTCGCGGCCCATCGAAGTCGGGCCGAAGGCCGGCTCGCAGCCGCCGCTGGCGTTGCGCCCGCCCCCGGGCTGGGCGGGGCTGGGCGGGGCCAGCGGCCGCTCCCGAGGAGGATTTGCGCGGAGGTGCCGTGGTCGCGCGGGAGGCGGCACCTGCCGCTGCCGCCGCCCGGGGTGGGGCGGGCGCGCCGGCGGCGGCCCCCGCCGAGACGGGCGACGCGGAGCCTGACGACGACGGCGTGGAAGAGCTCGTCGCGGCCGTCCGCGCTGACATCGAGCTGATCGAGATCGCGGGCTACGCGCTGCAGCAGGCCCTGGACAGGTTCCTGACCACGCTGACTGGGGCGCCCCTGGCGCCCCCCGAGGCCGGCCCCCCCCCGGCCGGCGCGGCCGGGGGCGCGCCCGCGGCGGCTCCGGCGGAGGCTGCGGAGGATGCGCGCGCCATGGCCCGCGACCTGGTCGCGCGGCTGTCTAGCGCGGCGGCGGGCGTCAAACGGGCCATCCCGGGCTCGTCGGTGAGCTTCGACGTCCAGTTCAAGCTCGCCGTCCCGGACGCGCGAACGGTGGCGGAGAGGCTGCGGGACTTCCACGGGCCCGCCGGGCCGCCCATCCCGGCGCAGACCCTCGAGGAGGAGGCGGGCCGCCCCTGGCGCCGCCAGGTGGCGTCTGCCTGGAGCGCGGAGAAGGGCGGCGACAGCCGCCTCCTGGTCTTGCGCCTCCGCATCCCGCGCCGGTCTTCGCTGAAGAAGAGCACGGGGGCTTCCGTGCAATGGTCACCGACCACGAACCAGGTCGTCGTGAAGGCCGTCAAGCTCAACATCTCCGAGTATGCCGCGCGCTGGGTGGCGGCGCTCGGGCCCGTGAACCAAGCGAGCCCGTCGCCGGGCTCGTTCATCCCAACGGCGGGGCGGCGCCGCCGCCAGGCCAGCCGTCCGTGGCGGCCTGGCTGCAGCAGGGGGCAGCGGCGGCGAGGCGCCTGGGGGCGGGCGCCGCAGGCCCGGCCGCTTAGCGGCCGAGGCGGCCGCCCCGCCCACCAGCGCGTGGCGCCGCCGTCGCGGGGTGGGGCCTCGGCATGGGCCAGGCTCACGGCGTGGGGATGCGGCGCCACGAGGCCCGGCGCGCCCCTCCGGCCAGGTGGGCGCGGAGGTGGCGTAGGCCGTGGTGGCGTGTGAAACTCGAGTTCGCGCAGAGCAGGGTGCGCATCGCCGCCGTTGGCCGGCGTGGGGCGCGCAAGCCGCCAGGGGAGCCAGAGCTTGGGCCAGGCGCATTGCGGCGCGGCGAGCCCGCTGGTCCGGCGGTGCGTCGCGCGGCGGGCGCTCTCTGCTGCCGGTGGCTGCAGGGTGGTGAGCGTAGGCTTGGGCCGGGCTGACCGGGCGGCGCGGCGGTGACGGGGGGCGCCCGTGGGGCGACGTGGCAGTGGGGGCGCAGTACTTGCGTGGACGCGGCACTCGGAGAAACGGTGACGATCCGCCTGCCCCCCGCCTTGCCCCGCCGTCTCGCCCCTGCGCTCCCCCGCCCCGGCCTCCTCTGCTGCGCCTCGTCGCCGGCGCCCTGGCCCGGGCTCTCCGGGTCGCTGCCGCCGGGAGAGGCTGGGGGGGGGATCCTGGCGCGAGTACCCCGCGCGGTGGCCCGTCGCGCCCTGGGGCGTCGGCGCCCCGCGCCAGGTAGCCCCTTTGAGGCCCGCATCAAACTATCTCAGAATAGATATCGAGCAGATTATGAATAGTTAATGAATACATGTAGAATAAGCATTGGATAGTTTATGAATAATTTGCGCAACTGTCCATAAAATATCCTATAACTATCCGACCTCAGCATGCAGCAAACTACTCGATAACTGACAGAATCTAAATTACAACATCGCCAACACTTTTCAGGCGTTTAATTTTTTTCGATTTCAGTTGTATGTTTCCTGTGTTTTCCAACAGAGTTTTTTCCCAATTTCAGTTTCTGTGTTCTGCTTATTTTGTATTGTTTCCCAAATGCAGTTTTTAGTATTCTGTTTTCTGCTATTTTGTAGCAGTGTTGGTCCGAGTGCCGCAGCCTTTTGCCCTTGCCGCCCTTGCCCGAGCTGTAGCAGTCGCGTCGCGATCTATATGGCGCTGTCGAACGTCGCAGTCAAGGGCGCGTGGGAGGTATCCGCCTTAGTTTCCGCGGTGAGTTTTGCTCGCGTGACGCGGTATATGGCGTTGCAATGTTGGCGAGCATTCTCGCATAATCCGCGGTGAGCTTTGCTCGCGTGACGCGGTATGTTGTTGCGGCGTTGCAATGTTGGCGAGCATGCTCGCATAATCCAATGGCGAGCTTTGCTCTCGAGTGTCACGCGACGCGCACATGTGTAACTGAGGCCGGTGTAGCTGGCGTGAGGTCCAAGCGCTCGAAGGAGGAGCGCGCCATCGCGCTGGCGCCGCTCATCAACGAGCAGATCGAATCGTTTTACCTCGGCAGCGAGGTCGAGGGCGTCAGTGCGTTCCAGGCTCGGATCCTGAGCGCAATTAAGGCCCTCGACCTCTGCGAGTCGAAGCACGTCCACGCGACGAAGGCGGCCGTGCACCCTGACAACAGGGACGGCGCGGGCCTCGTCCCATACGACGTGCACGACCTCCTCGGCATCCTGGTGGTGAAGGGCTGGGACGATGACGAGACGTCGAAGGCGCTCGCGTGCGAGAGCCATTCGGCTTGCGCCATTCCCCCATTGCTGTCAAGACACGCGTCCGTGTTTCGTGCAGCACGATTGGCGCAAGCGAGACATGCGTGCCTTGCGCGCTATTGCGAGCGTCATCTCGCAAGATCGGATCGGCAAGCGTGCAAACCTGCTCACAGCGGGTTTGCGGATCCCTAACGGCGACACCACGATCCGCGACTTCAACGTGAAGTTGGCGGTGGGGTCGGACTCCCTGCTGCCCCCCATCGAGGATCCCAGCGAGCTTCAGATCGCCACGGTGCGATGCTCGCACACCACGGCCACGCTGCGCTGCATCCACGGC
>CAUYUJ010003436.1:518717-548717 GCA_963575745.1 Prorocentrum cordatum | reverse complement strand
CACTCCGAAGCCCCCCTTGATAGGGGGGTTGGGGGGTAGAAAACCCTAAACCCTAAAAGGCTTTACTGTGGGTGGTCTGGGGCGGGAGTGCAAATTCATAGCGCGCGCGGCTTGGGCAGCGATCCCCCCCAACAACCTTGATGTGGGGGGGATCGCAGCCAGCGCGCGCATGCGCCCATGCAGGCCCTAAACCCTAAACCCTAAACCCTAAACCCTAAACCCTAAACCCTAAACCCTAAACCCTAAACCCTAAACCCTAAACCCTAAACCCTAAACTGCAAGCCACGGGCGGTGCAACGTCAGTAGCCCGTGGCGCCTGGCCGAGCGATCAGCGAGTCCGCCCATGCGCGAACGCCGCACCGACGAAGCGGCGATAGCCGCTGAGGAGGATTCGCATCCCGCGGGTATGCATCCCCGTGGGTGTGCATCTGAGAAGAGAAAGAACCCTTAACCCAAAGTGCAGCCGTAGGGTTCGCTGCGCGCGCCTACATCCCCTGGGGCTCCAAACCTATGAAAATACAGCATGCGGCGCTCTTTCGGCCGTCCGTGGGGCCGCAAAACATATGAAAATACAGTATGCGGCGTCCTTCCGGCTGGCGCACGTCCCAGGCGCTCCCCAGCGCTTCCAGGCGCTCCCAAGCGCTCTCAAGTGTTCTCAAGCGGTCCCAGGCGCTCCCAAGCGCTCCCCAACGTTCCCAGGCGCTCCCAGGCGTTCCCAAGCGTTCCCAGACGCTCCCAGGCGCTCCCAGGCGCTCTGAAGAGTTCCCAGGTGCTCCCCAGCGCTTTCGGCACGTTCCCAAGCGCTCCCAAGCGCATGGCGCTCCCAGGCGCTCCCAAGCGCTCCCGGCACGCTCCCAGGCGCTCCCTGGCGCGCTCCGCATGCTTCCACGCGCTCCCAAGCGCTCCCAAGCGCTCCCAGGCGCTCCCAGGTATTCCCAAGCGCTCCCGGCACGCTCCCAGGCGCTCGAGCATGCTCAAGCGCTCCCTGCGCGCTCCCAAGCGCTCCCTGGCGCCTCCGAGCGCTCCGGGGCGCTCCCAAGCACTCCCAGGCGCACCGGCACGCTCCCAGGCGCTCCCGGCACGCCCCCAGCACGCTCCCCAACGCTCCCAAGTGTTCCCATGTGTTCCCAGGCGCTCCGAAGCTCCCACAGGTGCTCTCACGCGTTCCCTGGCGCTCCCAAGTGCGTTTCAGCAGTCCGAGCGGTCCCATGGCGCTCCCAAGCGTTTCCATGCATTCGCAAGCACTCGGCAGCGCTCCCTGGCGGCGCTGCCCGGCGCTCCCCCGCCATGCAGGTGCTGCCGCAGCCATGCGCGCGCATCGTAGCGAGGGGGTGCCAGACCCCCCCCCTCGCGCTCCCCCTCCAGCCATGCGAAATTCGCGCCGAAGGCGGCTGCGTCGACATGCAATCGCTTCAGCGGGGGCGACGCCAACGGTCGAACCCAACGGGCAATTCACGGCTCGCAATCGCGGTGCACTCTGCGTGTCCTGTCACGCTCCCAGACGCTCCCACGTGCTTCCATCCTGGGGCAAGGTCGAGGCGCTCCCCCAGCGCTCCCAGAGAGCTCCCCCAAGGCATTCCAAGGGGTTTGCCATGGGCGTGCTGCCACAGCCATGCGCGCGCATCGTAGCGAGGGGGGTGCCAGACCCACCCCCTCGCGCCCCCCCCCCCCTTCCGAAGCTCGCGCCGACAGCGTCTGCGTCGATGATTGCAATCGCTTCAGCGGGGGCGACCTCAAAGGCGACACCCAAAGCCGCGGGCGAACCTCCGTGCGCGTCGCCGTCAGCGAGGAGCCCGACGGCGCGGCCGCTCGCTCGAGGCCCACGGGGGCCCATGGGATTGCCGCGCCAGCGCCCTCGCAGCGCTGCTTTCCAACGCCGAAGGCAAATGCCAGACCCCTGTGGATCTGCTGCGCCAGCGGCAGCCCAATGGCGAAACCCCCTGCCGAAGGCGCAACAGCTGCCTCATCGACGAGGCGAGCTGACGCGCCAGCGCCATGCACCCTGCGCGCGTGCTCGCATCGGCGCGTATGGCCACGGCCGCGACCGCACGCGCGCTTCCCAGCATTCTCCTCAGTGTCACAACCCAGTGCCGAAGGCAAAGGCGGCAACGCAAGGACATGCTGCGCCAGGGGCAGCCCAACGCGCGTGTTCACGTGGATGCGCAGTGCCACGGCCGCGTCGGCGATCGCCTGCGCGCGACACTCCGAAGCCCCCCTTGATAGGGGGGTTGGGGGGTAGACAACCCTAAACCCTAAAAGGCTTTACTGTGGGTGGTCTGGGGCGGGAGTGCGACTAACCGTGGCGCGCGCGGCTTGGGCAGCGATCCCCCCCAACAATCTTGATGAGGGGGGGATCGCAGCCAGCGCGCGCATGCGCCCATGCAGGCCCTAAACCCTAAACCCTAAACCCTAAACCCTAAACCCTAAACCCTAAACCCTAAACCCTAAACCCTAAACCCTAAACCCTAAACCCTAAACCCTAAACCCTAAACCCTAAACTGCAAGCCACGGGCGGTGCAACGTCAGTAGCCCGTGGCGCCTGGCCGAGCGCTCAGCGAGCCTGCCCATACAGCGTGCGCCGCACCGACGAAGCGGCGATAGCCGCTGAGGAGGAATTCGCACGCCGCGCGGTGCATCCCCGTGGTGTTCTCCTAAGAAAAGGAACCCCTAACCCTCAGCCGCAGCCTGCGGGTTCGCCGCGGTCCGCTACATCCCCTGGGGCTCCAAACCTATGAAAATACAGCATGCGGCGCTCCCTGGGTGCTCCAAACCTATGAAATTACAGCATGCGGCGCTCCAGGCGCTTCCAGACGCTCCAGGCGCTCCCAAGGACTTTCCAAGCCTTCCACGCTCCCAAGCGCGTTCCCAAGCGTTCCCAGGCGCTCCCAGGCGCTCCCAGGCGCTCCCAAGCGCTCCCAAGCGTTCCCAGGCGCTTCCAAGCTTCCCCAGGCGCTCCCGGCACGCTCCCAAGCGTTCCACGGCGCTTCAGGCGCTCCCGGCACGCTCCCAGGCGCTCTCGGCATTGGGAACGCGCTGGCTGCGCTCCCAGGCGCTCCCAGGCGCTCCCAAGCGCTCCCAGCACGCCCCCAGGCGCTACCAAGCGCTCGCAGGCGCTCAAGCGCTCCCGGCACGCTCCTGGCGCGCTCCCAGGCGCTCGCAGGCGCTCCCCAGCGTTCCCAGCGCTGCCACAACTCCGAAGCGCTTCTAAGCGCTCCCCGGCGCTCCCAGGTGCTTCCAGGCGCCCAAGCATCCCCGCGCGCTCTTAAGCACCCACAAGCGCTCCAAGGCGCCACGCGGCGCTCCCATGCTCCCGCGCGCTCCCAAGCGCGCCCAGGCGGTTCCAGGCGGTCCCAGGGCTCTTGGGGGAAGCTCTAGGCGCTCTCCCAGCGCTGCCAGAGGGTCCCACCAAGGCATTCCACGGGCTCTGCCATGGAGGTGCTGCCACAGCCATGCGCGCGCATCGTAGCGAGGGGGTGCCAGACCCACCCCCTCGCGCTCCCCCTCCAGCCGTCCGAAGCTCGCGCCGAAGGCGTCTGCGTCGATGATTGCAATCGCTTCAGCGGGGGGGCGACCCCAAAGGCGAAACCCAAAGCCGCGGGCGAATGCAACTGCCGTGCGCCTTCGCAATGCTGCTTTCCAATGCCGAAGGCAAATGCCGGACCCCTGTGGAACTGCTGCGCCAGCGGCAGCCCACCGGCGAAGCTCCGCGCCGAAGGTGCAAACGGCTGCCTCCTCGACGAGGCGACGCCAGCGCCATGCACCATGCGCGCGTGCTCGCATCGGCGCGCGTTGCTACGGCCGCGGCCGCACGCGCGCATCCCAGCATTTACAGCCCAGTGTCACAACCCAGTGCCGAAGGCAAAGGCGGCAACGCAAGGACATGCTGCGCCAGCGGCAGCCCAACGGCGAAGCTCAACGCCGAAATCGCCAAAGGCTGCCTCTTCGACGGGGCGACGAGCCGACGCGCCTACGTCACGCGCCCTGCGCGCATGTTCAAGTGGATACGCAATGCCACGGCCGCGTCGGCGATCGCCTGCGCGCGCCACTTCGACAGCCCCCCGTGATCGGGGGGTTGGGGGGAGAAACCCTAAACCCTAAAAGGCTTCACTCTGGGTGGTCTGGGGCGGGAGTGCGACTAACCGTGGCGCGCGCGGCCTGGGCAGCGATCCCCCCCAACAACCTTGATGTGGGGGGGATCGCAGCCAGCGCGCGCTTGCGCCAATGCAGGCCCTAAACCCTAAACCCTAAACCCCAAACCCTAAACCCTAAACCCTAAACCCTAAACCCTAAACCCTAAGCCCTAAGCCCTAAGCCCTAAGCTCTAAGCCCTAAGCCCTAACCCTAAACCCTAAACCCTAAACCCTCAACCCTCAACCCTCAACCCTCAACCCTAAACCCTAAGCCCTAAGCCCTAACCCCTAACCCTAACCCTAAACCCTCAACCTCGCTCGCCTCGCGCGCAGACTGTTGGACGTAGGGGCCGTCCAACAGTCCGCGCGCTCGGCTCGCTCGCACCGGACCCCTGCGGAAAGGGGGGGAGGGGGGGGGGGGGGGTTCGAAACCCCCCCCCCCCTCAAAAGGGGGGGAGGGGGTGGGGAGGGGTTCCGAACCCCCCCCTCCCCCCTTTCGAAAAGGGGGGGGGGGGGCGGCGCGTGTCGAACCCGCCCCCCCCCCCTTAAAGGGGGGGATGGGGGGGGGGGGGTTCTCCTTCGGAGCCCCCCCCCCCCCCCCCCTTTAAGAAGGGGGGGAGGGGTGGGGGAGGGGTTCCCTGGAGCACACCCCCCCTTTTGTGTCTTCAAGGTGATCCACTGGCGCTCTTTCGACATTGGCGGTGATCGAGGCGCAACTGGCGTCGCCCCCTAAGTGGGCGACGCCAGGCGGCGAGAGCACGCTCTTGAACGCATCTGACTACAAGTCCATGCCCCCTGGCGGCAAGAACAGGAGCAAGGCCGTGCGAGCGGCCAACATCATGCATGCGCGCAGGCAGTTCACGACGGCCTACACGCACACCAGCGAGCTCGTCAGGCTTAAGCACCTGTCGCAGCTCGACATCCGTCTGGTCATGATGGTACTGGGGCGGGGGGCGACGAGCGATGCTCGCTGGGAAGCGGTGGGCGGGGGCGAGAACGATGCTCGCCAGGAAGCGACCGATGACGAGCGATGCTCGCTTGCGCACGCGCGCGCGTAGTAAGCCCAGGTGCTGGGCAAGACGTGCGAAGGGCGCAAACAGTACACCTCTATGGTCGACGTGGTGGCCGACTTCTGGGAGGCCATGAACGCCGACGAGCTGCATGTGCGCAACGTGCCGTTGCCGCGGCTCGACATCGAGACAGGCGTCGGCGACGATGAGGTCGACGCCCGTGCGCCGAAGAAGGCCAAGCTTGCGCCCCCCAGCAAGGCTTTGGGGATGGCGCACGTGTCATTATCTGGCGGTGGCGACGTCGACCCGCTGACCTTTCAGGCCAAGGGTTTCGTGGTTGGCGCAACCATCGCCGCCGTCGACAAGCGTAGAGATACGGAGGTGACCAGCTACGTGACCACTGCCATCGATGATCAGACGGTCCACGTACGTGGTTCGTCTGATGATGTCATCATGCTGAAGATGAGCGAGGTCCTCGACGGCTACACTGCGGTCGTGAAAAGCGAACCCAAGGTTTCGTTTTTGTAAATCGTTGCATAGACCCAGCAATTCGAGCTTTGCTCGCCGACAGGGTCGCATTGTCTTGGCAGTGGTTGCTTGGTGGGTGGGAGGGGGCGGGGTGGCGAGGATGTGAATGATGCGTGCGTGCCAGGTTGCCGATTGCGCGCAGCTCGACAAGTTTCGGCGTGGGAATAAGGATGCGGCGATCGAGGGCACGAAGGCGCGCCTGCGTGTCGCACTCACCGCCATCGAAGACGTCAAGATCTTCGGTGGGGGAAAGTTGGCGTACATACAGCAGGAGGCCCCGCGGCGTAGCAAACTCGCGAGCGACGCTCGCACTCACGACTTATATGGCCCCCCGATCCCGCCCCAATGCGAGCTAAGCTCTGCATGCGACACAGACAGATGCAGTGACGTCACGCCACCCGTATAGCCCAGGATAGTAGCAAGGTGAACTTGATTGCGAAGACCTCCTTCAAGATCGGCGAGCTGCAGATCGTTGCTGCGTATGACAGGATCAGCGTCGACAAGAGCAACTCGCCCGACATGCGAATCTCCGTTGGCGGAGACTTCGTTGCATCTGTCGTGCTGCCGTCCGTGCTTGATCTGGACGGCACCACGCACGCGGCCACGCTTAGGAAACAGCGTGACCGCCCCGACGAGGAAAAGTTCTCGTCGACCCCATTCTGGCATGTACAGCTGGTCCACGCGGGAGCCCACAACGTCGAGCTTCGCTCGACTGAAATTTCAATCGTGGGCAAGGCAGTGAGCTCCCCTACGTGGGCCAACGTGAAGGACATCAAAGAGGGCCAGCTCATTCTGGGTCCGCTCCAGGGCAGCGGCGACGGCGCGGGTGGCGCAGTCGGCAGCGGCGACGGCGCCGCCAACCGCGACAAGGGCGGCAAGGGCAGCAAGGGTGACAGCAAGGGCGGCAAGGGCGGCGAGGGCGGCAAGGCCCCTGGTCGAGGGAGGGGGCGGGGCGCATGAGCTGTGCTGGCGCCCTGTCTCACATCGACCATGCGGCTGCTTATAAGCGCGTGGGCGCTCGAAACGCGTGCTCTTCACCTCCCATCCGCCTCCATGCCACGACAGCGATCAGTGCCAATGTGGCGAGAACGCTCGCCGAGGCAGCGCAACGCACTTGATCGACGCACGTGGTGAGCAGAGTGTGATGCGCGCCACGCGAGCTCCTCAAGCACAGCGAAGCAGTGCGGCGCGCCGTGCGCTCGCGGGGGATCGGGCTCGGTGGGCGCCACGGCGCCGAAGGGCCCTCGCCCTGCGAGGATGCAACGCGACACCGTGGCGGTCTACGGCGGCAGCGGCGCGAAGCAGTGGCACCCGTGGCTGCCCGACTTGATGACGATCGAAGAGAAGGAGTTCGTTCGCATAGACCAACAGAACCGAGAGTTTGCTCGGTTCCGTTTTTTTGTTGTTGTTTTGTTTGTTGTCGTTCGTGTCGCGCGTAGTTCGTGCTGTATGTACGCGTACAGATGTGCCAGCTATAGGTTCCTCGGCTATGACATGCACAGCGGCAACCCGGTGCAGGGCGCCGAGTGGCGTTTCCAGCTCACGGCGTTGCGCGATGCGGCAGTGGACAGCCACATCGAGAAGAACAAGCCGCGGGTCGCTGCATTCCGAAATGTTTTCGTGCATGCGAGCTTCGCTCGCGATCTAATACGGTATGCGAGCATGCTCGCAACGTGTACCGCCGCTAGGACCCACTGGCCGATGATCCGTCGGCAATCGTGACGGCGGGGCGTCGGGGCAAGTTCTACTTGTCGGCCAGAGTGCCGACGTGTGTGGTGATCACGTACCCGTCCTTCAACAGCATGGGTCGCTCCTTCGGACCGACCCAACTGCTCGTCAAGGCCACGCCGAACAAGGGCGAGAAGCTGCACCTAGAGTTCAACGAGGATAACATCAATTATTCTGCCCACGCGTGCCCGCACCCCCATACGTTTTCGACGACAGAAGATTCACAATGTGCAGCGCTTCTGCTGCAGCGAGCCTCACTCGCTAGGTGTGGCAGACTACCGTCTCACGTGATCCATTCGAGCATAGCGCTCGAAGTCGGACTTCTTGATTTGGTTGGCTAGGTGCGATGCACTCCCTGATCTGCCAGATGTTCACGTGCAATATCGCGGCTAAAAGCGCGAGGCCGACGGCGACCCGCCTGTTGAGCTGGTGTCGCCGAACGTAAAGCGGATCAAGCGGTCCCAGCCGACAGGTGTAATCATCTGGTCCATGGTCGTGAAGTACATGGCCACGGAAGGCCCCAAGGAGTCCCACGCGACTCCAGCGCATTGCGAGGACCGCGCGGCGTCCAGATTCGCATGTACGCGAGGGCAATTCTCGCGCATGCAGATATCCAGCTGGCCCCATCCCTCCTTTCTTCTTCATATTTCCCTTGCAATGTAGGTTCAGTTGGCATGCCCACAGGATTGGGAGAAATACGTCGAGGGTGTTCGCCTCGCGGAGGCGAACTTGCAGATGATCTACGACACCAAGCACAGCGGCGACGCTTGCGTCGACAGCGTGGGTCCACCTGAGGCGACAGCGTCGGCAGCTCAGGCTCACCCGCAGCCGAGCATGCCCGACAATGGGTGGTCACCTGAGGCGACGCCCTCGAGGGCGACGCCCTCGGCGTCGCCCGCGGCGTCGCCCGTGGCGGCGTCCTCGGCGTCGCGTCCCAAGCGCCAGGTCAACCTGTTTGGTCAACTTGTTGACCCCTAGTCGTTTACCGAGCCGCGCGGTTGCGCATGCGCTCGGTTGAAAAGCGATCATGTGCATCGCCATCACCTGACACAATTAACATCACCCCTCCTCATGCCCTTCCTCCTCCGCCTCATCCTGATCCTCCTCCCCCTCTCACCTCTCCCAAAACTCAGAGTAGATCGCGCCCCGACCCCTGCCGCAGCGATTGCAGATCGTTTCCACGTTTGCGCCGCGCCGCGCGCCCCCGCGCGCGCCATGGCCGCGTTCGTCTGCACCGGGTACGCGTTCCTCGCGATAGACGAGGACCCGTCGGTCACGCTGTTCGATCCTCGGATCACGCGGCACAAGGGCGGGGCGGTGTTCACGGAGACTGCGCTGGACGCCAACTGTCAGCGCCTTAGGTCGCACTCCACTTGCGAGCTGTGCTCGCACTGATGCGCGCGAGCATCGCTCGCCATGTGCAACAGATTGGGGCGGGTTCTGTACAAGTGCCGCCATACACACTGCGTGACACGCGAGCGTTGCTCGCCATCAGGGTCTCCGATCATCGATCGGTAGCGCGCCGAGGCCGCAAGGTGCCAGTTCAGCCCATGCACAGCAACATCGGCAAGTGGCAATTCGTGCAGACGGCGGCGCGGCCGCCCCTTCAGCCCCAGGTGTCGCTCCACGACAAGGGGGCTACCTACCTGAACGTTTTTAAACGTTTCCCAAGTGCTGTCGCACGCCGCCGTCTCAAATAAAGATCTCTAACGGGCATGGGAGTGGGTGGCGAGACATGCTCGCCGAGATGCATGCACACGTACGCCGCTTACCATGGGGGGGGCACGGTGAGCGACCCTCAACACATCGCGCACGCATCGTACCTGGCCACCATCAGGTAGCGGACATCGTGGAGTATGCGCGTGGTGTGCCCAGAGTGCTACTGGCTGGTCGCGCGGTACTTTACGGTCAAGAACGTCAACCTGACGTTGCACGAGGACCTTCACCCTCACCCGCCTCATCAGATGTGGGTGACGGTCAGGGACGCCATCCATGGTGACCACCTCGGCAACGTTCAGGTGCGGGGATGTGCGCGAACCTGTATACATGTATGGCGTGCTTCGCGCGCCGTATAGTTGTCTGGCGTGCCTCGCGCGCCGCGTAGTTGTCAGCGCGCGTGCGACGCACGCAAGGTCCACTACGGCGCGTCCGTCGCGGCCGTGTTGTAGGGCTGGAAGGCCGCGAACGGTATCCCGCCGTGGCGGCTGCGCCAGGTGACGGGGCACGACGGGCGGAAGTTTGCGCGGACGGCCACGGACTTCAAGCCCTTGGTCCGCCGCGTGCGCAGGCGCCTTGGCTGAGGCAGCGCGCGCGGCGGCACACCTGCCCTCCACCCCTCCTCCCCCCACCCCCCCCCCCCCTCCTTCTCCTACTCCTCGGCCTCCTCCTCTTCCTCCTCCTTCCTCCCCCTCCTCATCCTCCTCGCCCCTCCTTCCCCCCCCCCTCCCCCCCCCCCCTTCTCCTCGGGCGGGCCCGTGCGCGGAGAGCAGATCGCGCGTGATCTATTGTAAACAGAGCGCGCGTGCGAGCATGCTCGCAGTCACTCGCCCAAGCCGCATGCGAGCATACTCGCAGTCACTCAATCCCGTCGGTCTCGCTTGTCGTCGTCCTGGACCTCCTATCATTGGCATCGGGTGGGGGGCGATGACGGCCGACGCGGGGGTGCGATTGGGATGGGGAGGCGACGGTGGAGGTGGCATGATTCAGCTGACAGTAGCAATGGATCGGCGGGGGGGTGCGCGGCGACGGGCGATGCGATGTTTCGGGTGCACGATGGCGCGATCGAAGACGCCGCCGTCCGTCGTCGAAGGCGGTGACGATGCAGCCGCGTTTGGCCTAGGCGCGCCCCGTCGCGCCAGAGGTGCTGCCGCGCGTCGCGCGGCCCGTGCCCAGCGGCACATGGCGCCGACGCGCCCGTGCGCCAGGGCGAAGGAGACGGGGTCAAGCATGTATGTATATATGTATGTATGTATGTGTGTATGTATCTGTGTATCTATGCATGGGTGGATGGGTGGATGGATGTATGCGTGGATGTAGGCATGTAGGTATGTAGGTATGTCGGTATGTAGGTATGTATGTATGTAGATATGTTGGTATGTATGAATAGAGGCAGAAATGTGGGCATGTGTGGATGTGTGTATGTATGTATGCATTGTGTTTCGGCGAGCATTCTCGCCATTACGTGCGGCCTACCCGCATGTAAGCGGTGCGTGTATGTGAAGGCATGCATGCATGCCTTCATATACGTGTATCGCGCATGTTGGCATGGCATACGCATCCCCAGGAGGAAGCGTGGGGATCCGCTGCCCTCGCAGGTGCTGCGAGCACCAGCGCGGTGCCGCGCGCGCCAGCGGTGAAGTCGCCGTGGCGCCGCCGCCAGCAGCCCGCGCCGCCGCCGCGGGGCGTGACGCAGGACTGCCGCGGTGGATCGGTATGGGTAGCGGAGGAGCAGGAGGAGGAGCCTAAGGAGGATGGGGGGAGCAGTAGGAGAAGGAGGAGGATGGGGAGGATGATCAGGGGATGAGACGGAGCGGCGGAGGAGGAGCGGGGGGGGAGAGGCTCGGAGGAGGATGAGAAGGGAGAGGAGCGGGGGCGGATGAGCGGAGACGGGTGATCAGAGGAGAAGGCGGAGCGGAGGATGGGGGGGTGATGATGGGCAGGATGATGAGGATGAGGGTGTTGAGGATGATGAGGAGGATGACGCTCGGTGGGGCGCCCCTCCCCACCCCGCCTTTCTCCGAGCTCACAGGACCCCTACGGTGGCTCGGAGCCTGCCGACGCTGGTGGCGAGGCCAGCGCGTGTGTGATGACCACCGAGTGGCCGCGCCCATGTCCCGATGCGATCACATCGGCGTCGCAACCCACACGCTCCTACAATATCGCCGCCATCCCGTACTGACGAGTCAGTATGGGATGACAGTGATCTGGTAGTAGCAGTTGGGTTGCGACGCCGATGTGATCGCATCGGGGCATGGGGGTGTCCCAACTGTGGTCATTGCGCGCTCCAGCAGGCGCCCGAGGCGGAACCTGGCGACTGGCTGCAGGAGGAGTTCCCGCTGGCGGAGACTGGCGACGGGCTCCAGGCTTACAGAGTCGTGTCGCGAGCTTCGCTCGGTCGATGTCGTTCAAGCTCACGCAGACCGTGTGCGAGCGTTGCTCGTGCATGGTATGCGTCAGCATCGCGTGCGTTACACGCGCGGTCACCCTGTCCCAGCAGGGCGAGCCCATCGAGCAGGTGGACGCGGCGAGGCTCGAGAGGGCCAAGCACGGCGACCCGCAGGTGATGTGGGAAGACAGCGGGTATCAAATGTACATCACCCCCCACATATGTACATATACGAGCCCACTGCGAGCTTTAAACTCGCTGGTGTTCGTATATGTGCTTACCAACGAAATTGCCGATCGCCGCCGCGATCTTCGATCGCGGATGTGATCGGCCAGGTCGTGGGTAGTTGCGATCGTAGGACCTGCCGCCCGCGACGGAGGGCCGCGCTCCCGTCGCGCCCGTCGCGGTCGAGGAGCAGCCACTCGAGCGGTGGAATCCTGGCGACGTCGACCCGCCGCAGTTCCGCCAGAGCATCGGCCCCCCGCAGGAGGAGGACGTCGGGGTGTGGCCGCCCACGCGCCACGGCGCGCCCGTGCCGCCGCCCGCGGGGTGGCGTCGGGCGGAGACCGCATCGGGCGCATTCGGCGCCTACCTGAACAGCACCTTCAAGGTCATGTTCAGGAAGGCCGCAGGGGGTAACAAAGTCGGGGGATGGGTGAGTTTGGTGAGCATCGCTCGCCATGTGGAAATGATATCGGACGAGGGGGTGGGGTAGGCTTACATCACTTGGGGGTTTGGCATCGCCCCACCCCCAAGTGGTGTCAGCCTGCCCCACCCCCACTGGGATATTGTCGTGGATGTTTTTTTTTTGGGGGGGGGGGAGCTTTGCATATCCCACAGGCCAAGACCCGCGGCGGCGAGCGGGCGGCGGCCGCGCGCCTGCAGGAGGTCAAGGCCGCCCTGGCGCAGGGCTCGAGCGTCGCGGCGGTCGCCAAGGCAAGTCAGTCGTCCTGTCGTGTTGTGTCGCGCGAGCATTGCTCGTGTGCACCGTGTCTGTCGATGGCGGTCGCATTGAGCATAGCTCGTTGCGGTCGCCATCGGACTATGTCGTCCAGGCTGCGGGCATGGCGGCGCCGCCAGCGGCACCGCCGCCGCCGCCGCCGCCAGCGGCGAAGCCGCGCCCGACCGCGGCGCCGCGGCGCCGCGTGCCGCCACCGCGCACGCCGTCGCCGAGGAGGCCGACGACGCCGCCGCGGCGAGGGGGTGGCGCTGCGCCGGCGAGGTCGACGGCGGCGAGCAGCAGCGCAGGCGGCGCTGCGCCGAGCCGCAGCCGCAGCCGCCCCGCGCCGCGCGGCACGGTGGCCGCGGCCATCCCCGAGCGCCAGCCGCCGCCGCACGTTGCGTCGTGGCGCAACCGCGCGCAGCGTAGCATCAGCTACGCGGACTGGTGCGACACCTACAAGTGATCGCACCAGCGGCGGCGGCTGGCGCTCGGACCTCGGCGGCGGCCTCGGCGGCGGCCGCGGCGGCGGCGGCTGGCGCTGAGCGCTGAGCGGCGCGCTGAGCGGCGCGCGTGGTGAGCCACGGCGGCGGCGACGCGCGCGGCCGCGGCGGCGGCGGCGCGCGTGGCGAGCCATCCCCCTCCTCCTCCACGCCACCGACGGCGACGACAATGTCGACGACAGTGACGACTACGACGATAACGGTTAACGTGACGATGCTAGAACGACGACACCAACGACGATACAGACGTCATCGATGCTGATACGACGATGGCGACGACGATGGCGGCGACAACGATCATAATGTTGACGACGATGAGACATATGACGATAGCGACCACGTCGACGATGCCGACATCAGAGCCACGGCCGCCAGCTAATTTCCGCGCGCCACACCATGCGCTTCTCAATTTGGTGTGGCGCGCGCTAGCCCGACGACGATGGCGTGATATACCGCACACGGTGTTAGATGTCTGATTTGTGAGTTTTGATTGGTTGCGTTTCAGTTTTTGGAGTTACGGGATCAGGTCACGATCAAAACCACGGCGACACTGCAATGTATAGCTTGCCCAGAAGCATCTGTTACTACACAACTATAGCAAGCTATACACTGCAGATCTGCAACGTATAGCTTGTTATACATTGCAGTTTCGAGTTGTGTGCTTCTGGTTTGTTATTTTTTCAGTTTGATTTCACAAACGATGCAACGACGTACTCCCTACGTGTGTGGCATATCGTCGTCATGCTTCATGCGTGCGGTAACGGCGTCGTCGTGTGTACATGTGCAAATGCGCTGTTACACACGATCGTGACACCGCCACCGTACGCCTGAATACATCAGCAGACGCGTCACTACCTCGCCTGTCCGTCCATTATTGCATAGGCGCCCGCGTGCCAGTGCCCCGCGGATGGAGGTAAGAGCAGTGCCGCACTAGGCAGAAATGTCGCTCCCTTTCTGCCTCATTCTTCTCCACGCCGATCATGCGTCGACCATCCAGCATAACCACCACAATGGTTATAGTGTTTGTCACGTGCAACTGCGAGCATGCTCGCAGTTGCGGTATTGCGAATCACCTCGGGCTCAATTTCGAGCTATGCTCGCGCTGTCAGCACAACCTTCTCTTGCGTCACAAACACATGCCTGTGAGCGTCGCTCACTGCCGAATTTGGCAGCCGGTTGGTGGCCCGAGTGGGTGGCCGCCACAGCCCGCGCGCTCCGTGGACCGCCATCACCGCGGGCGCGGCGGCGGGCCATGCCCGCGACCGCGCTCGAGCTTGCGCGCGAGCTCGAGCACGAGCTCCGCGACGCGGGCTCGCTGGTGGACACCCTCGGCGGCGAGCGGGAGCGAACTATCGCCAAGCTGTACATCGCTCTCAACGCCCGTCTGGCCAAGCTAGTCGGGCTCGACGCCGCGACCGTGCAGGATCTGGCCACGGCCATCGACATCGGTCCGTGGTCCGATCGCCAGAAGACCGGACTTCGGAATCTCGTCGAGACGATCGGCGCCAGCTCCACGAAGACCGACAAGCAGCCGTACCAGCACTGCTTGAGGCACATCGTGCGAATAATGTGCACCCCCGTGCCATGTATACAACTGCGCCAGCGAGCTTCGCTCGCGATGGTGTCAGACAATATGCGAGCTTTGCTCGCGATTCTAACACGCCCTCAGGTTCGAGAGCTACATCGCCCAGGAAGAGTGGGCGAAGCTCCGCTCGAACCCCATCGTCCACGCTACGTGTGGTATGCTGGGTGTGTTTCCACACGTGCCGCCTACCCCAGAACGCCATATGCAGCATCGTTACATGTTGTACGCGGTACGAGCTTTGCTCGCAACTTCGGCAGGTCCTTGCCAGCGTGGCTCCCCCATAATGGCGCGGGGATGCGTATTTTAGCCAACCGAGCGTGGCGCATCGGGCTGTTCAAGCCGTGCGAGGGCACCGTGTTTCGCATGGTCGCGGTGATGGCGTATGCCTTGAACCTTGAGTTCTCGCACGATGACGCGCTGAAGCACAAAGCGTCATTGAGGTCGATCATCAACACGTATGCCAAGGATCGACCTCGTGACCCCAGTCTGCAGCGCCTCTTGGTGTACGGCGAGCTGAGCGAGCTCGACGACGCGACCCGCCGCTTCGCGTACGGCGACGCGATGCTGCCGCCAGCAATCAACATACATGGCGCCGACGCGACATATTTCCCGTGCAGTCTACGTCGGGAAGCGGGGGTAAGATGGGGGGGTGGTATTGTATATTGAGCGTCGCACTCAGGCGCATGTAGTGCTCGCTTTGGCGAGGCGTGCGAGCGTCGCTCGCTGGCATGCGTCACCGCATTACGCGCCGTGATTGGCCCATGCCATGGGCTGCGCGGATCCCAGAGCTGGACGCGATCCTGCCGTTCAGCTGCCGCGCTGAAAAGCGGAATCGCCAGACATACCCTGCGTTTCTGGACGCGGTGCCAGAACAGTACCGCCAGGCAATCAGAGATCATATCGCCAGCGAGTGCAAGAAACCAAAAAAAGGAATATGTGAAGGCCGAGAAGAAGGATGACGACGAGGACCAGCAGGATGTGAAGCAGGATGTGCAGGTGACGCATGAGGTGAAGCATGAGCAGCCAGAGCTGGCATCGTCTGCTTCTGCGGCGCCGCCTGCCGATGTGGAGCGGGCATGCCCCGCTGCCATGCGCATCAACAGCTTCGGCGTGTTGACGAAGACTGACCTCGGCCTCCGCGCCGTCCTCGGTGCGTGGAGGGAGGGGCCAGACGAGACAGCGGTCGCATCGGTCGCCGCCGCAGCCTCTGTCAGGGAGATCGAGGAGCGGTTCAAATCGGCCCACGACAGCCACCTCAGCGCTGCGGCGGCCAAGCGCCGCCCCGCAGCGGCGGGGGGTGCGGCGGCAGCGGCGCCTATGCGGCGCCCAGCCGCCGCCGCCGCTTCCTTGGCGGGAGCGGTGCGCGCGCTTCGCGTGCGGCGGCGGCTGGTTGGTAAACAATCTAACCCCGCCGCTTGGGCGGGACAGCTCGACGCCGCCAGGTGGAGGGGAAGCTGGAGACGTCATCCACGATGGCCGTCTTCCAGTCGTGCGGCTACCACCAGGCCCGCAAGGGCATGAAGAAGGAGGGCTTCTCATACGACACCGCCACGGGCATGGCGCGCGAGTGGTACCGCAAGCTCAAGACCATGTGGATTGAGCGTTGGGGCCCCCCAGAGTAGTCGCGCCCGCGGGCGCGGCTGCGCGGCGGTGCCCGCGCGACGGCAGCGCGTGCGTTGCGCGACTGCCACCGAAACCACATGTCAATTTACTGCACACTTCCCATCGTCATTATTGCGAGCTTACTCGCTTTACTGCACTACTGCTTTACTCGCTTCACTGCACACTGCACTCGCTTTACTGCTTTACTGCGAGCGTTGCTCGTCTGGCGAACGCGCGATACATTCCGTAGGCTTGGCCCAAGGTGGACGCATGTTGACGCACCGCGCGCGCCGCGTGGGCTGCCATGCCAAAGCGTGCTTCGGTTGGCCACGATGAAACGCAGGTGTGGAAGGCGCTGCGGCTGGGGAAAGAGAGCTGGGCAAGCCAGCGCGCGATCACAAATCTATCCGACTGCCTTGCGGCACCCGCTCCTCAACAGCATGTGCGAGCTTGGCTCGCGCAATACATGTGTATAGTGACATGTCGTATCGTATGCCAGCACCGTGGTTGCAACGCGCTGGCCCAGCGGACTTAATCTTGCTGATAACGGCGACGCCCCTGAAACCTGGAGCAGGGGCGCCCAGCACCGCGCGCGCAAGGCACAGTGCCAAGCGCGCGGTGCGTACGGCAGACTCGTGGAGTCTGCACCCCTGGCCATGGATTCAGGCGACGACGTGCACATCGCGATCCAGAACCCCCTGGAGGTGCTGCACTATGTCGCGGCGCACAGCACGTACTTCTCTGACCTGCTGGCGGCGACCTCCGACGCGCCGCAGTGTAGTCGCGAGAAGCCGCGGTCGATCGCGTTGCATTCATCAGTCTCATTGACCTCCCGCCGTCACGGCTCTAACGCGAGCTTTGCTCGCAGCAGGGAGCGAGCGTTGCTGGCGTCGCGCGCCTTACACGCCACCCTGCCTCGACAATGAGGCGTGCGGACCAAGACGGCGTGAACCCCAGCGACGCCTTCTCGAAGAGCCACACACGTAAGTCTGGCATCTTCTATTGGTCGATTATGGAATAACGCACGGCTTTGCCCAACTCCGCCAAGGTCAACGGTGATATCAGTAGATCGGCGAGCTACGCTCGTACCGCTGATGCTTCTGGTGCGTCATGCATGTGACTATCGGCGGGTTCGGTCCGCTGGCACTTGGGCGCGAACATAGCTGGCTGACAATATGCGGCGTCCGACAGCATGTCTGCGCGGAGGCCGAGGGCCAGCTGACGCAGATAGCCCACGAATGCATGAAGTGGCTCTTCGAGTGCACGGGGACCGACGTGCGCGACGTCGGCATCAACTCGGCGCTCAAGGGGGGGCGCCAGGTCCGCGTCTTCTTGGAGCTCGCCGCTATTGCGGGCGACGGGCCTGGCATCAAGGAGACACTGGCACCCAAGGGACATAGTGGCGCGAAACCTTGCGCATTGTGTCAGAATTGCGCGCTTCACACGCACCCTCGCGCCGAGCGAGGAGATGGGCCCCACCAGCACGACGACTGGATCGTCAGCATCGCGGAGACCGGCTTCTCCAGATTCGCGTCTGGCACTCAAGCTGCTTTGTGGGGTGCGCCCCGAGACGCGGGCGTCGCTCGCGCCACGCCGTGGTCGGATCGCAATCGGGATGGCGAGCGAGGCTCGCACGGTCGACGCTGACGCGATCGGTAGCCGCTCGCCAACTTAGGTTGCACACTGACGAGAACATCGTCGATGCCGTGCGGAGCGTCCAGGAGAACCCGCTGGACGATCGCGTCACTCTGTGCAACGGCTTCTCGCGCACCCCGTACCAGCTCATCGGGGACATGCTGGTTCGGCCGTCGCAATCAATCATGCACGACTGGTCGCACACCTACCAGCAGGATGGCATCTGCGACGCCGAGTTCGGCACCTTCATGTCATCCTGTAGGACGGTCGCGTCCTACGCCGAACTCGGCGAGCTCGCGCGTGCGATCGCGCCGCCGCGCGCCTTTCCGCGCCTCGGCTCGCTATTCGAGCCGAGCAAGATCCGCAACGCCCTGAAGAACGATAAGTTCCAGAGCGATTGCGGCGAGTTCCGCACGCTTGCGCAAATCGCATCGCGATATCTGCGCGAGGTGGCACGCATGCGCGCCGCATGGGGGGGGGAGGTATGAGAGGATATATGGGTCGGGGAGGTGTGGTACCTTTGATGATGGATGAACTATCCCATCGGGGTCCCACGCGCGTTGGACAGGTAGTGATGACGCGCTCCGACGAGCCGAAGGTGCGGAGCATGTTGGCTGCCTTCGACGTGCTGGAGCTGCTGGTGGCCGCACGCAACGTGGGCATGGTGCGACCGTCGCAGCTAGCGGCTGCGATCAAGCGGCATCTGGACGCAGACGTTCTGCACGAACTTCCGACGTCCCAGCAGTATCAACTTATGCAGCGAGCGTTGCTCGTCGTAGGTTCAAGTAGCATGCCCGCGATTCACTCAGTGAGTGCTGCGACAGCCTGCTGCTACCGCACATGCTTATCGGCGAGCATTGCTGTCAACCGGATGCGCTGGGGGTCGCGCCAATTGACGCGCGGATTGTTCAAGGAGGCGTATGGTGCTGTAGCATTTCGACCAAAACACCATTGCGCCCTCCACCTCCCGCTCCAGATGCACCGCCACGGCTTCCTCGTCGCAACCATGACGATGGAGCGCAAGCACCGCGTAGTCAAGCGGTACTTGCGGCCGCGCCGCACGCTCACCTCCTTCGAGCTCGGCGTCATGGAGGAGATAACGTGCTTCGAGTTGTGGCAGCTCTGCGACACGGAGGTGGCGCAGCGAGCAACGCTCGCTGATGACATCGGTGGTGGGGTGGCGCAGCGAGCAGCGCTCGCTGATGAAAGTGTCGGCTGATGCTTCGGTGAATCTCTCTAACTGCACAGGTGACCATACGTGGCCTGATCAAGCCCAGCCCGCCGCGGGCCATGCGCCAGAAAGTCCTGCGGGATATCCATAATGCTCATCGCATTTCCCGTTGCGCGTAGATCATCTTACGTATGATGTCGAGCGACGCTCGCCATGAGATGCGGCCCATCATGTTTTGACATTTTGTCTTACCGTGCGTTGGACGCGCGGATATTTGGTGACGCCGCTGTGCGCGCGAGCTCCGCCGCGGCTCTCGATCGCGGCATGGTGTGCCTCGGCGGCGTGGTCATCATCCAGGCTCGGAAGCAGGGTGGGTGGAGGAGGGGCGCAGGGCAGCAATTCACATTCTTCTCTCCTTCCTGCATTCCTTCTCTCCTTCAATATTCTCTCCGTCAATCCTTCTCTCCTTCAGTATTCTATCCGTCAATCTTCTTCTTCGCTCACTCTACTTCAATCTTCTCGTCTTCAATCTCGTCTTCACTCCCCCCGTCTTCTCGTATTCTCGCCCCTCTCGTCTTCACCCCCCACTCCGTTCACTCGACTTCACTCCGCTGCCGCTCGGCCACAGGGGCGGGGGTCGAGTCGACGGCGCCCCCTGCCCCCCCCCCGCCCCTCGGCTCCGCCGCGCGCTCGCTGCGCGCCATGGCGTCGCCGCCGCCACCGCCCGCGGCCGCGGGCGCGCGCCCCCCCTCGCCGCAGGCGCCGCCCCCCCCGCGGCAGCGCCAGCGCGGGATGGCCAGCGCCAGCGCGGGCGGGCAGCGCCAGCGCGGGCAGTGCGCGGGCGGCCATCGGCCGCTTCAACTGTGCGGCCTTCGCCCCAGAGGCGGCGGAGATGGCCGCCCGCGCCGAGGACGCGACCGCCCGCGCCGCCGAGCGGCGGCAGGCCGCGCGGCAGGACGCGGAGCGGTCGCGGGCGGGCTTCGAGGAGATCGTCGCGCAGCGCGAGTTCCCGCCGCCGCCGCCGCATCAGGTGTTAACAGTATAATACCCCACCACCACATCCATAGGTGTATGACGCTATGTCTAGCAAGCTGTTCTCGCCTGCTTTATTAATCACGAGCTTTGCTCGATCGAGCCTGACATCAGATCAAACCGGACCCCCCCCCCCCCCACCGACGTTACAGCCCCCCCTCGCAGGGCCGTGCACATGGAGACGTCGACGCTGCTGAGCTGCGGCACGAGCTCCAGGAGGCGCGCGTCGCTATGCATGCGTGCATGCATGATTGCGAGCTAGCTCGCTGAAGGGTATGTATCTCAGCAGATTGGTCAGGGGGAGCGTTGCTCTCCCTGAACAAACCGATGATGATCTATGCGTGGCTGCTTCCTTTTTTTTTCTCCCTTCAGGCACGCCAGGAGGCGCGCGTCTCGCGCCTGGAGGTGCAGCACATCGAGGATGCGGTCCGCGAGTTGCGCTTCGCGGAGCTCCACTGCCGCGAGGAGCAGGAAGGGCGCTGGCTGCTGGCGCTCAGGAACCAGCACCACGCTGACCAGCAGACGCTGGTCTGCGTCAGGAACAGCGAGGCGGCGCAGGACCAGGCCCTGGTCGACATGGCGCAGCTGGTGGCGACGGTGTCGGAATCCGCTTACGCGGAGACCGTCGCGGCGCGCCAGGCGAGGGGGGAGGAGGAGGTGCTGCGCGAGCGCCTGGAGGCGGTCGTCCGCGTGCACGGGCTGCAGGCGCCGCCGTTCATGGCGCAGGCGCTTGTCCTTCTCCTTGTGAGCATCGCTCGCTCCTCCCAACCTCCTCCTCGGACGTCCTCCCCTGAACTCTTCTCATTCATCCCCCTCCCCCTTCCCATTCATATTCATCCCGCTTCTCCCACAGGCGGAGGGGCGCGCGGAGGAGGAGCGCGCGGAGGATGAGCGCTTGCAGGACCTCCGCGAGGCGCTGCAGGAGCGCCAGCTGCAGGACTGGGCTCGCGGCTTCCACCTCCGAGAGCTGCAGGCGGAGGCGCGGGTGGTTCGCCGCGCGGAGGGCGCGGCAGCCCAAGCCGCGGCGCGCGAGCTCGCGCAGCAGCAGCGCGCTGCATCCCGCCATCGGGCGGCGGCGGCCATCTTCGGGCAGCGGGCTGCGCCGCCGCCGCCGCCCCCTGGCGCGCCGCAGCCCAAGGCGCCGCCCGCGAGGCTGTTGGAGGCAGAAGCGGCCGCGCGCGCCGCCGCGGGGCAGCGCGCGGGCCCATGTGGGCCCGCCCCCTGAGCGGGGCCAGCCGACGTCGGAGGGGGAGGAGGAGGGGGAGGGGGGGGAGGGGGAGCAGGAGCAGGAGGAGGGAGGAGGACGACGACGAGGGACGATGACGTCGACGGCGGGACGTCGACTTGCGAGCGGGGCTGGAGCGAGGTCCCCCGCTCGCCGCCACTTGCGAGCGAGGCTGGAGCGACAAGCTCGTCCCCGCTCGCCGTCCCTTGCGAACGTGGCTCGAGCGACAGGCTCGCGCGCTCGCCAGCATAAGAGCGCCTTGTGGCGCAGCGGTGCAGCTGCGCGGCCCTTCGACCGCTTCGCGCGCATGACCATCCACTTCACCCCTTCCCCATCGATCTTGTCGCCGCCATCGACGTCATGATCCTTGCCCATGCGGCGTGATATGCACGCCCTCAGTGATTCCAATCGCGTGCTTTTCACGCGTCCATGCTGTGTAACCGCTTCCGATATCAACCCGCCGATCGCCCATCGACCTTCCATCGGATCGTCGCCATCGTTGCCTCGACTGTTACTTTGCACGGCGTGCTTCGCACGCCGACAGTCTTCTCAAATGCTGGCTTCTTGCATGTCGGTGATACATGTGCGCATTCTCGGTGTCTGCGGCGCGTCGCGCGCAAACGATCGAACCGAGAGGCGGACAACATCGAGTTCGGGAAGGCCCATGAACCCGTTGAGGTAGACGGCGTGAGCCTGGCCTTCGTCCAGCGCATGCACTACGAGGCCTTATCGCGCTGGCGGTGGGTCGCCCTTAAGGGCGACTCGTCTCTGAAGCTCGCGAGGCTCCAGAGCATACAACGCGCCATTGCGCATAGCGAAGGCCTGGCGCATGCACCACTCGACGACCGCAAGCGGCCGTGAAAAATGTGCGCGCATGTACACATGCTCGCGAGCGTTGCTCGCCCATTCTGCCATCTCGTGCTGCCACGTGTGACCACGTGTTGTAATCGTGCGGCCGTTGGTTGCATATGACGCGATGCGCGATGCAAGTACGCGTGCATGTTATGCTGTCATACATCGGATGTGGCCACATGTGCTGTACTCATGCGATTGCATGCGAGCGCGCCTCGCACATGACTTGATTTTGGATGCATTCGCCGCCTCGTCGTGCTCGGGGCTAGGCGCGTTTGCGTTCATCCCCCCCCCCCCCCGTTCGAGGCAGGCTTCGCCCGCCATGGCCCCTCGCCTGGCGCGCCGCCCCGCCGCTTGGGGAGCTGGCGCCGCGAGCGATGAGAAGCTCGCGAAGATCGCGCGGCTGAAGTACCCGTGGGGCGCCATGGCGCCCGCGGAGCACTTGGCGCCACGCTTGATCGGGGACTTCCTCGGCGGCGCGATGGCGGACCAGCTGGCGGGCGCGTCGCGCGCGTTGCACGCGCCCTTCGCCGAGCACCTGCAGCTCTGCAGGGGCGAAGACCCGAAGGTGAACCTCGCCAAGCGGATGAGGTGGACCTGAATGCGGCGCCCCGCGGGTATATGGGGGAGGGATAAGGGGAAGGAGTGGCGGGTGACGATTTATGGAGGCGGCATTGCGCGAGCTTTGCTCGGCGGAGAGGGCAGGCATGCATGTTGCAGTAGAGCTTTGCTCCCACACCATGTTCGCACATGTGGTATGGAGGGGGGCGGGGAGCGTCGCGCTCAGGTCTGCTTCGTCCGCTCGGCGAGGTTCACCCGAATTCGGGCCCTCGTCCTGGCGGAGCTTGTACTCGGCGAACGGCGCGTGCAAAGCACGCACCGCTCGCCAGCTGGCTCGCCATCGTGCCGTCGGGGGGCTCCAGGTCGAGGCGCGGTTGCAAATGCTCCGCGGGCGCCATGGGGCCCCGCGAGTACTTCATTTGAGGCACGTAGCGAGCTGGGGCCTCGCCGCCACCGCGTGCCTCACTATGTATAAGTGCGTGTTAAAGAGCGCGCGCACCGATAGCGACGCAGATGTTGGCGACGGCGATGCTGCTGATGATGATCATGCTGAGGCTGGGGGGGACGATGAGCAGAGGCAGACGAACCTTGGCGAGCATGCTCGCCATATCGGCACGAACCTTGGCGAGCATGCTCGCCATATCAGCCTCCATTCCGCAACTCTCATCCTCACTGCTCGCCATATCGGCACGAACCTTGGCGAGCACGCTCGCCATATCATCCTCATCCAACTCATCATCATGATGGCACTGAGCATCGCCGCCATAACTATCATCATCGTCATCGTCGCCATCATCATCATTACAAGCACTTCATCATCATTAACATAAGCATCGAAAACCATCATCGTACAACTAATATTCACTCATCCTCATCATGTTCCCTCCCTTTCTCCGCTTCGATGGCGACAACGTCAGCGGCGCATCGGCATGGCGTGTGTTTGGCCGCTTTCGTTTTGCATGTGCGTGCTTTTGGTTTCATATCGTTTGATGTGGTTGGTGATGTCAATTTTTTCAGTTGTTTGATGTGGTTGGTGATGTCATGTGATGTGGTTGGTGATTTTATTTTTCGGTTGGTTGATGTGAATTGGTGATTTCATGTGATGTGGTTGGTTTGATTTCGCTTGATGTGGTTGGTGGTTTGTTTAGTCGATGTGGTTGATGTGTGGTTGATAGGGTTGGTGTGTTTTTGGTTTGGGGTGGTTTGTTGATGTTTGGTTGATGGGTTTTGTTTTGTTTGCTGTTGGTGTTGGTGTTGTGTGTGTGTGTGTTGTTCTTGGTTTGGTTTGTGTGTGTGGTTGGTTTTGTTTGTTTTTTTGTGGTTTGTGTTGTGTTGTTGTTTTGGTTTTGCTTGTTGATTTGGTGTTTTTTTGGGGGGGGGTTGGGTCGTGTTTTTTTGACGTTTTTGTTTGTTTCGGTTGTGTTTTATTTTGTGTTGTTTGTGGGTGTGTCTTGTTTTTTGTTGTTGTTGTATTTTTTGGGTTTTGATTGTTTGTTGTTGTGGATGTATTATAGTTTCATTATAGTTTCAGTATCGCTTCTCAAAGCCCTGGCCGCCCCTGTCGGCGCCAGGCGGGGCTCGGACGGGGGGGGGGGGTGCGGCGGCCTGGCCCCTTCACTCACTGCCTGACGGGAGGTGCAGGACTTGACAGGCGAGGCCACGCGGGCGCCGGGGAGGTGGGCGGTAACCGAAGTGCGGTGCTCCACGCTCCTTGGCGGAGTCGTAGGCGCATCGCGGGGGTCACGGCTGACCCCGGCGGCGCGTGGCTCGGCTGCCCCGCGTCTGGGGGCCGCTGGGGGGCCGGCGCGCTGGGGGGAGGGCGCCACCGCTCGCGCGGCGCGCGGCCGAGTTCCGGCCCAACTCGGCCACGTGAGGCGCGGACGGGGGCGCTGACGGGGCCGCGGGCCCCAGTGGCTGGTCGCCCTCTCCCCTCCTCCCCCCCCCTTGGTTCTTTTCGTGGGGGGCTCGGGGGGATGGCCGATGAGGGGCCGGCTCGCTGGTGGGAGGACGCCGCCGCCCGCGCGGCGCACCCGGCCGAACTCGGCCACGCGGGGCGCGGACGGGAGCGCTGGCGGGGCAGCGGGCCCCAGTGGAGGGCCGCCCACCCCCCACCTTCCCCCCCTTTTCCTCTTCTCGTAGGGGGCTCGGGGGGGTGCCGCTGGGGTGCCGGCGCGCGGGGGGGAGGGCGCCGCCGCCCGCCCGGCGCGTGGCCGAGTTCCGGCCGAACTCGGCCACGCGGGGCGCGGACGGTAGCGCCCCGACGGTGCCGCGGAGGATGGTCGCCTCCTCCCCCGCGCTGTTCTTCGCAGGGGGAGCTGTTCTTCGCGCTGTTCTTCGCAGGGGGAACCCTGGGTGGGAGATGGTGCCGTGGGAGGGGGCCGCCCCCCTCGCGGCCACACGGACCCGCGGCTGAGGCGTTGCGGGGGGACCGGACGCGCCCATCCCACACCCCTTGGCGGACGGGGGCGCCGCGCTCCCCCGTGAAAGGTACCCCCTGGGGCAGCGGCGCCCGCGGCTCCCCAAGGCGCGGGAGCCGAAGGCCCAGGGGGCGGATGTTTTCCCGCGCCGGGGAGTCGCCCGGCCCCTCGGGGACCCCCCGGGGGCCGTCCGGAATAACATGGTCCGAAACATAGTCCTCCTCCTCCTCCTCCCCTCCCTCCCTCCCCTCCCTCCCTCCCTCCCTCCCCCCTCCCTCCTCCTCTCCTTCCTCCTCCTCCTCCTCCTCCTCCTCCTCCTCCTCCTGCTCCTCCTCCTCCTCGTCCTCGTCCTCGTCCTCGTCCTCGTCCTTGTCCTCGTCCTCGTCCTCGTCCTCGTCCTCCTTCGACAAGGAGGACTGGTTCAGAGGTGTTCAATGGCCTGGAATCGGCGATACATCGCCGATAGATCAGCGACGGGCGCCGAAAGCGCAGCCATATGGTCCTGGGCTGGGTGGGCAGCCCATGCCCCGATTGGCGATCAGTGGGCGATTGGGGGTCGGTGCTTCCCCACACTGGGCCAGTCCCCCATCTAATCATCGTTGCCCCTGAGCCTCTGGCGGCGCCGGCCCCCGCTCTCCACCCCTGCCCTCGTCGACGATCTCGGCCAGCCAGGCCATGTCCGCGGCGGCGTCCATGGGATCGGGCTCTCGCTCGGGTGGGGGCGCCACCGTAGGTGGAAGAACGCCAGCAACGCCCCGGTGCGGGAAGGGAAGGCCCTCCGGCGGCGGAAACGCCGCAGTGGCGGTGTCCAGCGCGCCGCCAGGGATGAGGACCCCGACATCACTGCCGCCGCCTTGCGCCATGCGCTCCACCAGCTGCTCGTAAGAGGGGCCCTGGGTCGGCTGGACCTCCTGGCTGTCGCCGGGCTTTGGCAGCCTCTCCAAGACCTGCGCCGACTCCTCTGCACGCCTGCGGCGCTCCCTCACCTCGCTGAACCGCGACTCCAGTTCGCGCAGTCGCGCCAGCTTCTCCACGGGGTCGAACGCAGCCGCTGTGAGAAGCGTCCGGGAGGTCGCCTGTTGAAGGCTACCCCTGGGCGACCCAGGCTGCGGCTCGGCAGCGGGCTCCACCGACGCCACGTGGCCCAGGTGCCAGTTGCGGCGCAGCGCGGAGTCCTCGCCCAGTTGTGCCACCAGCGCGTCCACCTTCCCCTGCGGCAGCTCCAGGGTGATCCGCCACCCCCCGCTGGGTGGGGGCGACAGGGCGCGTGGGATATGCGGTTGCTCTTCTCCAGCAGGTCCCCCATTTCCAAAGGGGTTTCCTCCTCCTCCTCCTCCTCCTCCCTCCTCCTCCCTCCTCCTCCCCTCCCTCCGTCCTCCTCCTCTCCTCCTCCTCCTCCTCCTCCCTCCTCCTCCTCTTCTTCTTCTTCTTCTTCTTCCTCCTCCTCCTCCTCCTCCTCCTCCTCCTCCTCCTCCTCCTCCTTTCTCCTCTTCCTCCTCCTCCTCCTCCTCCCCTCCCCTCCTCCTCCTCCTCCTCCCCTCCTCCTCCCCTCCTCCTCCTCCTCCTCCCTCCTCCCTCCTCTCCCTCCTCTCCTCCTCCTCCTCCCCTCCTCCTCCCTCCTCCTCCTCCTCTCCCTCCTCCTCCTCCTCCCCCCTCCTCCTCCTTCCTCCTCCTCCTCCTCCTCCTCCTCCTCCTCCTCCTCCTCCTCCTCCTCCTCCTCCTCCTCCTCCTCCTCCTCCTCCTCCTCCTCCTCCTCCTCCTCCCCCTCCTCCCCCTCTGGGGGCGGTGCCGCAGGCCCTATGCGGCCCAGTGGGAAAGCAAGTTTCAGCGCAGCTACTTTGCTGGTTCCCAGTTTTCTTCCGCGGTCGATGTTGTCTGGGGGCAGACTTTGCTATCTGAAGGAGCTGTGGCCAGCAACCAGGCCAGCTGCACGGTTCTGTGGGATCTCTACAAATGTTTCGAGTTAGTGCACTTGGGCACGCTCCTCCAGCGGTGCCATCAGTATGGGTTCCCCGTCCAGTTAGCTCGGCTTGCTGTGCAAGGATATCGGCATGGCAGGTTCATTTCTCTTGGCGGCGTGGTCGTCGGCCCGTTCCATGTCACCAACGGCGTTGTCGCCGGCTGTGGTCTAGCGACCACCATGGTGCGCATCAATGCTATTCCTGCTCTCGACGCGTTGCAGCTGCCACCAAGTATCACGCTCGACATTTACATTGACGATTACGGTCTCAGCTGCAACGGGTCCAATGCCTAGATTGTCAGGCACCTCCCTGAGGCCGCAGCCAACCTCAGGGAAGCCATCGAGGTTGGTATGGGGGCGGTCATTTATCCTGATAAAGCTTCCCTCGTTGCCTCGTCGGACGCGCTCACCATGCAAGTCAGGGGCTGTCTCGACGGCCTCGCGGGGCCCATCATCCAAGGGACCGTCAACTTGGGCATCGACTTTGCCCCAAGTTCCTCCCGACGGCTTCCTGGTAGGGGAAAACCGTTTTCCGACCGCAAACGGGTTTTCAACAAAAAAGTCAGGAGGCTCAAGCGAGCCAAGCGGCCCCTTGGGCGGCACGCTGCCAAAGTTTTTGCTGCTGGCCCCCTCCCCAGCCTCACGTTCGGGTCTGAGGTTCACGGGCTCTCGGATTTCGGATGGCTCAGATTGCAGGTCACCGCCGCCAGTACAATGCAGCCACCTGCCAAGATGAGGTCACGGACCTCTGTCCTGATTTTATCCCAGGACCCGACCTGGTACCCTGCGGTGGCGCCCATCGTGAGGTACTCCAAGGAGATTTGGGCCAGCCAAACCAAGCTCTTTCCCTTCGTTATCCCGTGGGCTGAGCTGAGGGACGCTTGGAGAAGGCTTTTCTGTTCCCCTGGGCCCCAAAACCTGGCGCGGGGTCCGCGGGCCCCTGGGGGCCATGAAGTTGGCCTTGAAGAGGATTTCTTGGAGCATGCCCAACTACTGTACCCTGTTGGACGATTTTGGAACTGAGGTTTCGCTCACGGTCACGTCCCCAGCCCTTCTTAAGAAGCTTTTGAAGGCCGCTGTTCAGAGGACCCATGAGAGGTCCAACGGCGCTGCTCTGCTCCCGCATATTCCTGGAGCTCGAGTTTGCCATGATGTTGTGGCAGCTACGCTCCGCTCCAAGAAGGGCACGCCGTACCGGCGAGGTTGTGCCAAGGCTGCGGCTTGTAATGCCACGTGGACTAGGACCAGAGCAGCTGAAGCAGGGTACGCTGTTGGCACGGTCTGCGAGCTTTGTGGGGGCGCGCCCGATACCATGCTTCATCGGCTTTGGTTCTGCCCAGCGTGCCATGACAAGAGGCAGGCGGTGTTTGACAGTTTCAAGCCAAAGTTTTCCCTCCTGCCCCCGCCCGACCTCGCGCCCGAGAACAACGTAGAAGAGCACTTGCTGTTTACTCGTGGCCTGTTTCGGCATCCAGGGGATGTGTTTCCTTTTTAAGGTCAAGGCACATGTTGAAGAATCCAGTGACCTCACCGAGTTGGGGCGGCTGTGGAAGCAATGCAATGACCTTGCTGATGTTGTTGCCAAAAGCTCGCTAGCCCGCCACCCGCAACCCGACCCCGAGGATGTGGTTTGGCTTGAGCGATGCCTCTCGATCGCCCAGTGTGTCATGCGTCTTTCCACCGAGCTGATGCCAGAGTGGCCTCGGCTCAACCTGACAGGGGTCCCGCTCGTCCCCAAGCCCCCAAGGCCCAAGATAGAGCCGAGGTCCCACCAGTGGACTCGGGTCTCTTCGTTTTGGCAGCGCATTGAATGTCTCAAGGTTGCCAAGGGCGTACCGCGGAAGAACCCCGACGGTTCTCGGCCTGGAGGTCTCGACCCGCCTGCCCCTGGGAAGTGCCTTAGAGATTCCAAGCTGACGTTCGCGGTGCTTTCAGCCCTCAGGCACAACTGCATCGCTTTGCTATGCTCCGATGGTGCTGCCCTCACTATTTGTATGCGATGCTATGCCTATTCCTCCCACGGGCAGCCTCGCAATTTGTTTAGACAGTGTGACGGTCAACCACAGAGTGCGGGCGCCAAGTCTGCCTGGAGTTCTGTGGGGGCTGGACGCCACCCCAAGCGCAAAAGCGTTTCAGTTGAGGTCGGCCCCTGTTATGAAGACTTGGAGCAAGAGGAGCGGCCTCGGCGTCTCACCGACCAAGAAAGGGAGTTGCGGACAGCTAAGCTGGTTCGGAGGCTAGTCACCGCAGCAGGGGGGGCATCAGTCCCAGCTGGCGTGGAGCTGGAGGTGGATCCTCCTCCGTCAGCACCGCCACAGGGGCAGCAGCACGATCGAGTCGTCGACCCTTCGTCTGAGTCGTCGTGTACCGTCGAAGCTGCTGCCCCCACAATATCTCCCTCTTGGACCGCGCGATGCGGAAGAGGAAGCAGTCTGTTCGTTGTTTGGCTTGCCTGGTGTGAGTCCCTCCCAGCAGGCCGTGCAGCAGGTGCCCGAGCCAGCCTCGTCGGCTGGAGCGTTCGGCCGAGACCGAGTTGCCCCCGTCCCTGAAGAGGACGAGGCCTCGCTCGTCGCCGCCGCTGCACAACAGTCTGACGACTCAGACTAGGAGATGCAGCATGCGTCCTCCGCGTGTGGTGCGTCTCGCCCTGACCTCATTCTTCTCTGGTCGTGGGCCCAGGGGGGCAGGCGGAGAGCCACAGGGGATCCTCCCTTCCTGTGGGAAATCGCCCCGTGGCTTTCGCGCCTGCCCTCCTCATTTCGTTTCACTGCTCGCTGGCCTGCCCCAGGCCAGATACGTAGCAGGGGGCGACGCCCTCAGGTCGTCGCCCTTGGTTGCCACGGTTGATGTCAAAAAATCCTCCCCCTCCTCCTCCTCCTCCTCCTCCTCCTCCTCCTCCTCCTCCTCCTCCTCTCCTCCCCCCCCTCCCCCTCCTCCCCATCCTCCCCCTCCTCCTCCTCCTCCTCCTCCTCCTCCTCCTCCTCCTCCTCCTCTTCATCCTCCTGCTCCTCCTCCT
>CAUYUJ010003436.1:487500-518617 GCA_963575745.1 Prorocentrum cordatum | reverse complement strand
TCCTCCTCCTCCCCTCTCTTCTTCACTCACACGCTCACACACATTCACACACCCGTCATCACCACCACCACCATCATCATCATCATCATCATCATCAGCATCATCATCATCATCATCACCACCACCAGAATCATCATCATCATCATCATCATCATCATCATCATCATCATCATCATCATCATCATCAGCATCAGCATCAGCATCAGCATCATCATCATCATCATCATCATCATCATCATCATCATCATCATCACCATAATCAGCATCATCCGCTTCCTCCTCCTCCTCATCCTCCTCATCCTCATCGTCATCATCAGCAGTATCATCATCATGGCTTATCATTGTTTTTTCGCGGGGATCGGTTCTCTCTACGATACTCGTTGGTCACAGCGACTCGGATCCGAGATAGATCGAGGCGAGGGCTTCGCCTCGCTTCAAGTTCAAATCACACCCTGGAGAAGGAAAAGGGTGTGGGCGAGCCGAAGTGGTTCGAGAAAAAGAGAGGGAGCCAGGATGACGTCAGAATGACACGATGAAGATAAGGATATATGAGACCGACGCCCAAAAACCCGCTAAGCCATCTATGTCCGCGCACCCCCTATGACTTTCTCTTGTTCTTCGCGGGGAGCGGCTCTCTCTACGATAGTCTGCTGGTCAAGCGACGCGGGTCCGAGATAGACCGAGGCGAGGGCTGCGCTTCGCCTCACGGTCAAATCACACCCGAATCATATCCCCCAACAAAGAAGCTGTTCTCACACCGTCAGGTACAGGGCCCCAAAGTAGAGGAAAGAGAAGTATGCACATGCACCGATTCTGGCCAGGCCCATCCTGAGCCCAGGATCGGTGCATACGCCCTCCTGCCTTGGCCAGGAAGGCATATGCACCGATCCTGGGTCAAGGATGGGCCTTGCCAGGATCGGTGCATGTGCATAGTTCTCTTCGCCCGACAAAGGCGGGCAAAACCATGCATCAAGCGGCAGTCTGAAAGCGTCTGGGGACCAGCTCGGATGCGCCAGGCACGGCAACGCGCTTCTTATGGCCGTCGCGGGCCCGAACACCTGGGCAACTTAGGCCAAGGCGGGTGGTGTCAGCAGACACCACATCAATACTATAAGTGGAGACACTGACGCGATCACAGCCACCGTAGCGACACACGTGGGATACGAAAGAATCGAGGCCCAAAGCTGGGAAACGAGCGGCGACCTTATCACTTTTTGCCGAACAACAGTTCAAGGCAGCCGGGGCTCCCAACCGACGGTCGTCTGATATCAGTCGGACAAATCCCGTCGCTATTCGCTCTGAGCTCAAAGAAACAACGGTCGCGCCAACTTTGCCTGCGCACATATCGCACCTCACACGGAACGAAGCAATGTCACTGATATCTTGGTCTGGGATATATCTCATTAGGTACCCTGCCCTCACGACTGCAGTCTGCTGCATGAACAGACTGCCCACGACCGCCGCGAAGAGCCGCCTCTCGTTCACGGAGAGTGAGAAGCGGCCGTTGGCAGCGCCTGGCCGTGCACCAAGATCTCCGCGACTTTCTCCTCGCAGCGCTCGGCGTGGGCACGGAGCCAAACAGGATGAGCCATCCAAGTCGAGCTGAGCCGAGCTCCCATCTCGCGTCGAAATACCGATCGGTCGGCTTTCCGGCCGCCTCGCTTTTTCAAGACTGCCCGTGTCCGCTTGCGGGTCGCCATGTCCGTGCTGGCGCCGCCGTGGCGGGCCTGGTAGACCGCCGGGTTGAAGCCTCGGTCCCGAGAGACCTTCTGCGCCGAAGCCGCCAGCTGGGGGCAGGTGAAGGCCCAGACCTTCACGCCCTTGGGCATCGACTGGATGGCGGACAGCATCGGCGAGAGGCTCTCCCACCAGCTGCGGTCTAGCTCGACGGCGACGTCGAACTCCTTCGCCAACGAGGGGGGGCCCTCGATCTCTGGGCTCAGCTGAACGGCCCGGTAAGCGGCGACGCGGCCGGGGGCATGAAGGCATTCGGGTCGCAAGGTCATCAGCTGGATTGGGCGGGCGCACGCGCCCCTCATCAGGCGCGGGGACAGGGCCATGCCAAATCGGCTCATCGAGCCAGAAGCCGTTGATAACAGCACACGAGGAGGAGGAGGAGGAGGAGGAGGAGGAGGAGGAGGAGGAGGAGGAGGATGGAGGATGGAGGATGGAGGAGGGAAGGGGAGGAGGAGGGGTTGACAGACCGGCCTCTGGCAGCCGCGAGGTCGACAGGCAGAGGTTCTGCCGCCCCTGCAGGGCCCGCCGGCTGCGCCAGACAGTGCGGGGTCCGCTCTTCCACAGCCCTCGGCTGGCGAGCGCGACCCCCGCGAGCAGCTTCATGCCTCGGCATCACCTGCTTCATCTCGGCGAACTCCTTCAACGAGTCGCCCGCGCCATCGAGACTGCCATTGATGCCATTGATGCCAGCCAAGCTCTGCGCACGCTGGTCGGCAGGCACAGACATCGCGGCACCGAGAGGTGGGGGACTGGAAGCTTGGGCCTTCCATGCCTGAAGCTCAGGCAGGGGGGGCGCGGGTGAACGCGCACTCCCCGGGCTAAGGCCCTCGAGCCAGCCCCTTGGTTGCAGTCAAACTATAACCTCGGGGCCAAGGTTACAACTTGAGCCACAATGGCTACGGAAAGAGGAGGAGGAGACGGAAGAGAAGGAGGGGGATGATGATGATGCTGATGATGATGATAGTGGTGCTGATGATGATGAGGACGAAGGGGGCAAACAGAGGCGGAGGCAGGATGATGAGACAATCAAGGAAGAGACAGGAGCGCATTAGGCAAAGTATCATGCGGGGTATCTCCGTCGGAGTAATTACCAACCTTCAGTTGCTCGGTTCTCGTTTTGAACAGATCATTGCTCGCGCGTCTTCTTCTCCTCCCGCCTCCATATCTCTCTGTCTCTCTCTCTCTCTCTCTCTTTCTCCCTCTTCCTCGTTACGTATCTCTCGTTCTCTATGTATCTCTCTTTCTCCCCTTGTCTTGAACCTAGCCGCGTGCCTGCCTCCGACCTCGCCACCCCAGGGCTGCGATCTGCGAAACCGTCGTCACTTTCGAAGGCCGCTGGGGGGCAAACATAATGGGGCCCTATCCAACTTCAGATAAAACCTCAACATTCCCGGGGGGGGCTGCGATCTTCGAGAGTGCCGCCACTTTCGAGCAAGGGCTGCTGAAGGGGGGGGGGCAGCACAGCGGTGCCCTACCCAGATTTCGACTCGATTTCGCCACCCGTGGGGAGGGGGTGGGACCTGCGAACCGATTGCCACTTTCGCAAACTGCCGTGTGTGGGGGGGCCAGCATACTGGGGCCGTACCCTAACTCAGATTCGACCTCGCCATCCCTGTGGGGCTGCGATCCGCGAAACGGTCGCCATTTTCGAAGGCTGCTGGGGGGGCCCAACATAGTTGGGCCCTGCCTGGATTCAGGGTAACCCTCGCAATCCCTGGGGGGTACGATCTGCAACACTTTCGCCATGTTCGAAGGCTGCTGGGGGGAACAGCAGAATTCAGCCCTACCCAAATTCAGTTTCGACCTCGCCATACAACATTTTCGCCACTTTCGAAGGCTGCTGGAGGGCCAGCAGAATTCGGCCCTATCTAAATTCAGACTCGACCTCGCCATCCCTGGGGGAAGGGGGGACGACATTCGAAACTTTCGTTACTCGCAGGCTGCTGGGGGGCAGCATAGTGAAGCCCAACCCACATTCAGATTTGACCTCGCCATCCAATGGGGGGGGCTACGACCTACGAGAGCGTTGTCACTTTCGGGGGCTGCTGGGGGGGGTCATCGTACTGGGGCTCTAACCCGATTCAGACCTCGCCATCCCTGGGGGGTGCTGCGATCTGCGAAGCCGCTGCCACTTTCGAGGGCTGCTGGGGGGGCCAGAATAATGTTGGCCTTACCCAGATTCAGACTCGACCTCGCCATTCGTGGGGGGGTGGCCGCTGGGGGGACAACGTAGTGGGGCCCTACCCAAATTTAGATTAGAGCTCGCCATCCCTGAAGGGGCTGCGATTTGCATAACGATCGCCGCTTTCGAGGGCTGCGGTTTGCGAAACAATCGCCACTTTCAGATTAAACCTCGCCGTCCCTGGGGGGCTGCGATCTGCGAATCCGTCACGACTTTCGGGGGCTGCTGGCGGGCCCAACTTAGTGCGGTGCTCCCTTCGCAAATCAGAACGGGACCTCGCCGCCCGTGGGGGCTGCGATCTGCGAATCTGTCGCAACTGTCGACGGCTGCTGGGGGGCACAATGGAATTAGGTCTGAAGCAAATGCAAATTAGACCTCGCCGTCCCTGGGGGGCTGCGACATGCAAAACCGTCGCCACTTTCCAAGGCTGCTGGGGGCTCTAACATAGTGGGGGTCTTACGCAGATTCAAATTCAACCTCTTTACCCCTGGCGGTGTGCGAATTGCGAAACTGTCGCCACTTTCGAGGGTTGATTGCCGGCATACATCGAAGCATCATCTCTCTCCTTTCTCTGACCGTCTTTTGTCGTCACACTCGTGCTGCTGCCACGTCCTTTTGCTGCTGCCCCGCTTACGTTTCAAACTCCCTGTCCTCCTTCTCCTCTTGGTCCTCGCCCCTCTTTCCTTTCGACCCAGGGAACTAACGATTCACCTCCATCAAGCCTGTGCCCATTGATCGGTGTCCTGCGAGTCGCGCACCTCGGGAGCCTCCCAAATACCGCTCGCAGAAAAAAAACATCCTTGCCACGTTACCAACCGTCCAAAAAACGCCCGAAGACCTCGATCCTCGAACCTCGATCCTTGATCCTGGCTTCGACCCACCCTGAGATCTGGCGTTGCGAAAAATACAACACCGAGACAAATTACGACCGAAGCCCTAGATCCCGATGTTTCTGCCGCATTTCCCGAGCCGAATCGACCTCTGATGGCCCTGGGAACCGCCGCTGGGAGAAAACGCCCCATGTCAAAAAATTGTGACGCCCGGGTTTCCATGTTCTTACAATCTACGGAGCGGCGTGAGCCCTCGGGATCTCCACATCGCCGTCGGCCTCGCCGTCACTGGCCTCGGCCGCCAGCGCCGCCGCGACGGCCCGCGCCGCAACGGCCATGGTAGGCAGAGGGCCCCGCGCCCGTGGCCAGACTCAGGCTCGAAGCGGGCTGGCCACCCCTCACCTCCTAGAAAGACGGGCGTTGCAAATCGTCTACACTGGGCATCTTCGCCCGCTTTCGGGCCCCGGGACCATTACAGATCGATATGGCTCGAAACATGCTGCAGAACGATGGGGTCTAGGGCTCTGGTCGCGATTGTTCGTGATGCTGCATGTTCGCAACGCCAGATCTCAGGGTCTTCGCGTCGCGAACAGATCAATTTCGGCCTCCGATGGGCCCCGCTGAGCCCTTGGACTGTGAACAAAAACCGCTCGGGACGAACAGAACGGCCCTGGGGTCGAGACTCTCGGGTGACCACTCTTGGCGGATTGGCGGCGCGCACACGGGGGTGGGGGGAGGGAGAAGGCTTCTCAGAAGGAGGCTGCTTCTTAGAAGGCGCAGGCCCAGCATCTATAGATAAGGCCAGCCCTTCTAAGCAGGGGTGCTTCTATCGGGGGCGCACAAGCATGGATTGACGATCCATGGATTTGGCGCGCGGTCGCCAAATCCATGGATCGGGGGAGGTGCCCTCCCCAAACTGCGGCCTGTGCCGCCTCGTTCGGCGGCGGAAATCCTCGATTCCCTATGGAAACGGGACCCGTCGCTAATCCACGCCCCTTTGATTCATGTTTGCGATCGCCTGATCTAAGCAGGGGTGTTTCTAAGACGCCTTCCCCCCTCCCCCCATACCTCCCCCATCTGCGCGTGGCCGACACTACGCGAACAGATCACCACGCTTCGGAATCCTGGGGCACAGCAGGGGTGCGAAGGCCAAGTTCTGCCTTCGACCCTCGAGGATCGAGAGGGAGGTTCTCGAACGCGTCTGGTTGGCCTAAGGTCGTTTCCACCCTTTGGGACATTTTTGTCCCCTCGTTCGGCTCTGTTTGGCGAGTTTTCCACAGCAGACGTTGGCAGGAACCACGAATATCCTTTCCTATCGGCCCACGCGTCCTTCAGGATGCTTGGCCATCTTGCTTGCTTGCTTGCTCGTTGCCCTTCTTGTCTCTCATAAAACGGCATCTGGCGTCCCAGGCTCATTTCAGCCCTCTCGGGGGCCTCCTGAAACAATGTTTGGGCCTGTCGAGCCCCTCCTGAGGAGGCACCGCTGGGCCTTCCTGTTGGCTTCTGGCTGGGACAGGGGTCGCCCTCAGACGCCGTCGGCCGAGACGCAGGCAGGAGGCTCCCAGGAGCGTCTCGGCGGTTCCGTACACATGGTGCTTCGTCCAGGCCCGGCTTGACTCCACTGCTCAGCACCCACCTCGTCGGCATCCCTCCTTCTGCTCGGGAAAAGACTCCACCCTAAGAACACTGGGGTTACGGTGGATGTCAACTTTGGACATTGATGTGGAATGAGATCCTGTCAGCCGCACTGCGCGCGGGACGGGAGATCAAACCAGCGGCATGGAGCGACAGGATCAAGGGTCTGCGCCTGACTCGCTTTCTCCTGTGGCGTGCGTCCCTCTCCTCCGTCCCTCCTTCTCGTCGTCGTCCTCCTCCTCCTGCTCCTCCACCTCTTTCTCCTCCACTTTCTCCTCCTCCTCCTGGTCGTCCTTCTACTCCTTCTCATTATTCCTACCCTCCTCCTCTCCTTCGCTTCAACTCTATATCTTCCTCCTCCTCCTCCTCATCATCTCCATCTTTCCCCCTCCTCATGTTCCTTTCCCTCTCCCACCTCCGCCCCTTCCTCCTCCTCGTCATCTCTTCTTCCTCCTCCTCCTCCTCATCGCCATCTCTTCCTCCTCTTGCATCCGCCTCCTCTATTTCTTCTCCTCATGCGTAAGCAACTTCCCCCTGTCGCACCCCGAGGCCAGTTTTTAGGACGGGCCCGGCGTTTCGCCTGAGACTTTCTCATCATTTATGGCCCAGAAGCTTAAAACATGGGCAACCGTTTCATAAATGGAGGGCGCATCGTTTTACCCCTGTGACTCTCGCCTTAGCGCTGCGCACATCCGTTGCGAAACATTGCAAGAGCTTCGCGGAGAGGGCGAATGGTTTTCAAAATGTGGCTCTCGCCTGAACGCCGCGCACATTTTCCAAACATTTGCAAGAGCTTCACAGATTGAGGGTGACTGGTTCTCAGAAGGTGGCTCTCGCCATAGCGCCGCGCATATTCGTTTTAAGCACTTGTAAGAGCTTCACGGCTTGAGGGCGAGTGGTTTTCAAAACGTGGCTCTCGCCTGATCGCCGCGCGCATTCGCTTTAAGCAGTTGCAAGAGCTTCACGGAACGAGGGCGGCTCCTTTTCAAAATGTGGCTCTCGCCTGAACGCCGCGCACATCCGCTCTAACATTCGCAAGAGTTCCAGTGTTCCCCATGGCCAGCGTATCAGAAATGGTGTTTTGGACGAATTCCGAATTGTGAGGGTGCAACAGACACGTCTCAGGGATGGCGTTCTGGCACTATTCAGGGTCGTCAAGACGCAACATTTAGGTTTATCCGTGGCGTTGAAATCCCGAAAACAATGTTTTGTCAAACTTCAGTATGTTCGAATGCAAAGAACCCTTGTAAGGGGCCTGTGAGGAAGTAGTTTGGAGGGAGGGTTTATTCCAACATCGTTGATGACTCGTGGGTTTGCACTGGTCCTCCTCCTCCTCCTCTTCCTCCTCCTCCTCCTCCTCCTCATTCTCCTCCTCGTTATCTCTCCTCCTTCCTCCTCATGCCCCCCCGTCCTCGAGGTCTGGGCGGCGCTCGTCCGGCAGCTCACCGGGCGGGCGTTGCTCGGTGTGAACAGGGACGCCCATTTGCTCCGTGATCATGCCCGCAAGGACATCGCGGAGAGCGTCGTGCCTGCCTTGTTTTTTCCTGATGCTTCTGGTTTCGGGGCTCAGAAGAAAAGCTGACCAGGCGTTTTTTTTTTTCATAATTGTTTTCTCTCGTCTGGGAGCCCAAAGCCTGGCCAGGCGCTGTTTCTTTTGTTTTGGTTTCTCTAGTCTGGGGGCCCACGAAATCTTGCCGAGCTACTGCCGCCGGACAAGAAAAACAAGGAAACAACGCCTGGCAAGATTTTGTAAGCCCCCAGACAAGAAAAACCGGAAAACAAAACAACGCCTGGCCAGGTTTTCAAAGCTCCCAGACCAGAACAACAGAAAAGCCAACGCCTGGCCATCTTTTCTAAGCTCCCAGACCCACAAAAAAACGCCTGGCCGGGTTTTCTTCTTTGACCAGAAAAGCAATCACATAATAACAACGACACCTGGCCAGATTTTCTTAGCTTCCAGACCAGAAAAAACAAAACAAACAAAAAACATAATAACCAGCGCCTGGCCAGGTTATTTCCTCTCTGTCGGAAGCGCAATGCTTCCTCCTCGTCAGAAGCGCAAGGCTTCATGGTTGGTGGACCGCAATGTTCTGGATTCATCGAAGCGCAATGCTTCGTCGTCGTCGGAAGCGCAATGGTTCCTCCTTGTCGGAAGCGCAACGCTTCCTCCTCTGTCGGAAGCGCAATGTTTCCTCTTTGTCGGAATGCAATGCTCTGGACCTCTCGAAGCGCAAGGCTTCGTGCTTGTCGGAAGCGCAATGTTTCCTCCTCGTCGGAGGCGCAATGTATCCTCTCTGTCGGAAGCGCAACGCGGCAAGCATACGGTCGAGCAGGGAGAGGGCTTCAGGTGCATGGGGGCGAAGCGCGGTCGCCCGCGCTTGGCCAGACCTGACGCGGCCTTCGCGCCGTTCCATCGGCGCGACTCCCGTAGCAACGACCGCGACTGCAGCGTGTGCCTGCGCACCGCCTACGCCTTGGGACGCAGGGCGCCCAACGACGCAGCAGCTCAGCCTGTGCGCAGGAAGGGCGAAACCATCCGCGCCACTGTGCACAAAGTGCAAGACTTCTACGACGCCCACGAGGCAGCCCTGGCGCACACGGAGGTGGAGGGCGCCCTCAAAACAGTCTTCAAGGATGACGTGGCCGAGCCGGACAGCTCCCGCGTGGCTTCCAAGAAATTGCGCGGCGGTGCTAAGAGCCGCAAGGGGCGCGCGCCCGCGCGCAATGGCAGGTTCTCCAAGAAGTGGTCGGCTAAGGCTCTTAAAGCGAGGCACTCCTCGGCGAAGCGGGGCTCTGGCGGCCCTGAGTCCCTCGAGGAGGTTCGCGGCCCTCTGGTTGGCGCCATGGGCCCTGGCGCCGTGTTGGCCCCAGACGGGGCGCGTGCCTTCCACTCCGCGGCCGAGGAGACCGGCGCGGCTTCCCTCTGGGGTGAACCACCAAAACAAGGTGTTCACGCCCGTCATGAGGCTGCTGAAGAGCAGGCTGGCGCGGAAGACGGCTGCCATGTTGCGCCGCCATCGCCGCGACGAAACCCCAGCTGTCCAGGAGACGGAGCTGCACATCAAGCTCGCAGCGGGGGACAATAGCGCCGAATCGCTGCAGGGGCACATCAAAAACACATCGCGCCGAGTCGGCAATGTGGGCCGCCACAACACCACCGAGCTCAAGAAGGCCGTGCAGACATTGTCTGGCGCTGTCTTGCTGAGGCGGGCGGGTCTAGCGAGCGTGCTTGATGCGCTGCGTCGGTGCAAGGTTGCGTGCGTGCAATAGCGGCGCAGTGCAGATGGTGCCGGAGGATAGCTTCCGCGCAGGATTGTGCAAATGGGCCCAGGCCTAGAGAAACCTCTCGTCTGTCAGCTAGCTGCATTGGCTTTTTGCCGTAGATGCAGTTGCCGCCTCGGCATCAAATCGCGCGCGAGTGGGGCGCGTGCGACAGAAAAAACAATGCGCCCTCCTTTCACATACCCACCCCATCTCTACTGTTATTGTGCGAGTGTATTATCTTTATGATTCCTGTGATTTGACAGCGTCGCGCACGCTGCGCGTCTGGGGGGTGAGAAGAGGAGAACAGGGCGGACGAGGAGGGGGATAATCAGGAAAAGAAGAGGGATGAAGAGGAGGACCAGGGAGAGGATGAGGAAAAGAAGAGGGGGCGAAGAGGAGGACGATGCCCCCTGAGTCTGGGCAAGCGGAGGGGTCTGGTCGTTATGTTGCAAGGGTTCCCCCCCTGTCTCTCTGTCAATGAGGTCAGCCATCGCGATCTGCACTGGCTAAGAATTCAGATCGACTGGCGCCCGACTGCCATAGATCTCTGTGTTGAAGAGGGTCTCATCTGTCAGAGTGGTCTCGGGTGCGATCGCAAGCGTCTTCCCGCCGTTGCCGTCGTCGAGCTTGAGCTTGTCGGGCGTCGCTGCGCCGCGCAGCACCTTCCGAAGCACCGCCGCTTCGTGTGCCGCGGGAGCCAGTGACCCTGGTGTCGTCCGAGTTTGAAACAGACATTGTTCGGGATGAGCGTAGCACAGGGAGCTGTCGCTGATGGCAGCCTGGAAGGCGTTGAAGAAGGCCGCGAAGAGAATGTAGCCCAGGAAAGCCGCGTTCTTTGACAGCCTCGGGAACGTTGCCTGCCTGGGGCGCGAGGCTCGGACCAGGTCTTGGATATGGAAGTGCCAGGGGCGCGAGGCTCGGACCTGGACGTGGATATGGAGGTGCCTGGGGCGCGAAGCTCAGTCCTGGACTTCGATATGCAAGTGCCAGGGGCGGACCTGGTCTTAGAGCTCTTGATGCGCTTGAATGCACGATGGGAATCGGATGGGCGCCCACCCCGCAGACTCAGTGGAAAGGGAAACATCTTGGCCTTGAGCCAAAGTGGCTACGGATGATGATGATGATGATGATGATGATGATGATGATGATGATGAAGATGATGAAGATGATGATGATGATGATGATGATGATGATGATGATGATGATGATGATGCTGATGATGATGATGATGATGATAAGGAGGAGGAGGAGGAGGAGGAGGAGGAGGATGGTGATGATGATGGGAGGGTACTCCTGATGTTCCTGCTCCTGCCCAGGGGTGTCCAGAGAAAACAAAAACCCCATTTTGGATGATGGGGGTAAGCGATATCCTCACAGCTCTTGTTTCCACGGGGGGGAGGGCAACAATAACCTTCACGCGGACGCCCCCGATGGAGATGGGCTCTGGCGCTCGTAGCGCGGAAAGCCAATGACCCTTCCCGGAGCATCCATGTCCGTCTTGCCATGTTGCCGCAGCCTCCGCATCAGCATCCACGGGAAGGAGGGGAGGGAGGAAAGAAAAAAGGGACCGGAGCGAGAACCTGAAGGCGGAAGCGGCGGACGCGCGGCCAGGGTGCGCGCCCCTCCCTCCCGCCCCTGGGTGAGGCGCTCAAGAAAGGGGCAGGGGAAGAAGAGGTGGAAGAAGAGGTGGAGCGGAGAAGAGGTGGAAGAAGAGGTGGAAGAAGAGGTGGAAGAAGAGCCGCCTGGGAGAAAGGAGGGAGGGGAAGAAGAGGTGGAGCGGGTGCAAGGAAGATGTGCCCCTGACAGAGGCAGAGGGCTACGGGCCCACAGAAATCACATGCAACCCTCAGCTGCAAGATCTGGTTGGATCGACCATGACCCCGTGGTAGAGGCACCGCGCCCTACCTTAGCCACCGTTTCTGGTGGGACTGCGCGCGCCCATAGCGCAACAGCACTCGCACGCGTTGCCAAATTCATGATGTGGTGTCGGCCCCTCTTGCGTTGCCATACTCATGCTGGGGATATGGCCCATCGTGCGTTGCCGTACTCGCGCTGGTGCTTCGGCCCCTCCTGCGATTCAGTATGCATGGTGGGGCTTGGGCCCCTGGATTCGCTGCTATACTCATACTGGGGCGTTGACCCCCATATGCTGACACCGCATGCTGGGGTGTTGGGCCCTTACGCATTGTTGGACGCACGCTGGGCATGTCGGCCCCTGATGCGCCGCCATACTCATGCTGGGGCTCCGTACCCTTTGCAATGCCATCCTTGTCGCACCCGTGAAGGGTCTCCAGTCAAATTTCCGAACATCTGAGGGAAACACGCAGCGGAAGGCCGATTGCACTCCCCCAAAGTATCATTTGTCCCTCCTCCCCACCCCAACCACCACCCTCACCATCACTATCACTATCACTATCACCATCACGATCACCATCACCATCACCATCATCAGCATCAGCATCAGCATCACCAACATAATAATCATTACCGTCGTCGTCATCATCACCACCACCATCATCACCATCAACACCATCATCACCATCGTCACCACCATCATCCTCATGCTCTCCGCGTCCTCCTGATGTTACACTCCTCCTCACTCCTAGTCTTCCAGTTATCCGTCATCCCCCTCATCCCCCTACTCCTCCACCTCACTCCTCCCACCTCTCTATCCTCCTCACTTCCTCCGCCTTCTCGGGCCTGGGCTCCCGCTTCGCCCACCACTACCCTGAGCTTCTCCAGCGACGCAGAGAGAAGGGAAAAGCGGCGCGGGGAAGCGACGCCACCGGGGCCGGTTCCACCGGCCAGTGCTGCCTCTTCCCCCTTCCTCCCCCCCTCCTTCCCTCCTTGCTTCCCCCCTTCCTCCCCCCTCCTTCCCCCTTCCCCCTTCCTCCCCCCCTCCTTCCCTCCCTGGCCCGCCCTCATCCTGATATCATTCCCCCTCCTGCTTCCCTCCTTCCTTTGCACGCTTCGGGCGGTCGCACGTCGCCACGGGCCGCGCACCCCCCTGCTGGGCCGCAGGGTCGGGGGCGTAGAATCATCGCCTGCGGCTCGCATGTCGCCTCCTCCTCCTCCTCCTCCTCCTCCTCCTCCTCCTCCTCCTCCTCCTCGTCCGCCACCACCTCCTTCTCCGCCTACTCTGCTTCTCGTCCTCCACCTCCTTTCCGGCTGGCCCTCCCTCGGGCGGCCCTCCTGGGCAGCGGCGCCGCTGCGAGCAGGCGCGGGCCCCTGCCGCGCCGGCGAGGCCCACGAGCGGCTGAGGCCCGGGGTGGGCCTGTCGTGCGCGCGGTTCGGGGCGATCCAGAAGGGGGTCCAGCTGAAAAGGGGCGGTGCCTCCTCCCCCTCCCCCCCCCCCTCCCCCTCCTCCTCCTCCTCTTCCTTCTCCTCCTCCTCCTCCTCCTCCTCCTCCGCCTCCTCCTCCTCCTCCTCCTCCTCCTCCTCTTCCTCCTCCTCCTCAATTGCCAGATTTGGGGCAAGCGTAATGCAAATTTACTGCGCCGGAGAAGTGTATTGCACTGTATTGCAAGTCATGCGTTGCGCGCGAAAAGACAGCAATACCTTTGCGCCTCGAAATGTACTGCACGCCCCACGTGTATTGCAACCCCAGAAATCTGTTGCACCAGATCTATTGCGCCGCCCCCTTGTGGCTGGACCCACTTTTGGGTCAACCCGAGCGGTGACGGACGACGACGGCGACGATAAGGACCACGGCGACGAGAACCCCTGAGACCACGGCATTACAATTTTGTCACACCGGGCGTTTTCGCCCGGTTTCGGGCCTCGGGGCCATCACAGATCTATCCGCTCTTAAAAACGCTGCAGACGGACAAGGTCTGGGCCCCGTTCGCGGTGTTCCGCGATGTTTCAGTTTTTCGCAAGGTCGGGTCTCAGGGATCAGCGGCGGCGGCGACGACGGCCTGACGGCGACGACCTCACGAAGACGGCGGCCTCGCGGCGGCGACGACGTCGGCCCCGCGGCCGCGCTGGACGTCGGACGATGCTGGACGCTGGGCGGCAAGGACGACGACGAAGACATCTCGACGACAACGACATCTCGAAGACGACGATGACGACGTCGACGACGACGACGATGAACGACTACGAAATCCTGGCGACGACGAGCGACGACGACGAACAACGCCGACAACGAAGAAGCTGAAGTCGTCGCTTCGGCGGTCTTTTGGGCGCCATGACTGGGACGCGACTCGAGAAAGCGGGACTGGAAAGAGCTTGAGAGGGGTCCAGAGAACGATTGTGAGCGGATCTGCTGGACGACGATGATGACGACGACGATGATAACATACGGCCTGACAACGACGACCTGACCGGTGCCGGACGAGCCTCAGATCCTGGAACCATCTTTCCTGGAAAAGCTGGGTTCTCCTCCTCCTCCTCCTGCCGTGAACCTTCGTCGCCACGGCTGGACGCGGCTCGGAGAACGGATCAGGATGGTGCCAAGATAGAGCACGGTTTTCGCCAGATCCTGGCCGGCGGAGGACCCTGACAACGTCGCGAACATGGCGCGGGACCACGGGACCCACGGGACCCTCGCGGATCGAGCCAGTCCGAGCAGTCGAGCGTAACAATGGGGTCGAGGAATCTGTTCGCACTTTCAATTTTCACTAGGATGCCAATTTTATCATGTCGGATCTCTGGGTAGGAGACGAAGCAGAGCAGGATGAGGGAGTCGAGGAAAAGAGATGAAATCCCTTCTGCCCTACGGGCATAAGTGATTAAGAGCGTTTCCTCTTCCAACCCCCCTTCTACCCTTCGGGGACCCTCCCCTATCATCCCCCCATGAACCTGGACGGGTGGGGTCGCGACCCATTGGGGCGTCCAAGTTGGCCTCGGCGAGAAGGCAAGCATGCTTGATAGTCCGAAGGTATTGGGCCAGTTTTGGCCTCCTCTGGGGGGCGCGCGAATTGGGGACCCCCATCTTCTCTGATCGATCTGCTCCTAGATTGCCACTGTTCCAAGATGGCCCCCGAGGCTCCCAAGAGGGCCCAAGGAGGCGCCCAGGAGGCCCCAAGAGGCCCCAAACAAGCTCTCGATAGACCCCCACGGGGCCCCAAGAGGCTCCCCCGAGGCACCCAGGACATTCCAAGAAGCCCCCTGGACCGACAAGAAGCCCCCAAGTCGCACCAAGAGGACTCCAACAAGCTTTCAAGAGACATCTGAGACTCAGAGAGGCATCCAAGAAATCTCTGGCCATTCTTCTCGCCCTCCTCCTTCTCCTCCTTCTCCTCCTCCTCCTCCCCCTCCTCTTCCTCATCCGTCTACCTCCCTCCTCCCTCCTGCCCCTCCCCTTCCTCCTCCGCCTCCTCCGATTCGTCCCCCATCCTCCCTCTCTTGAGGTATGACGGCTTCCCCGGCCCTGTATTCCACTGCATGTTCCTCCACCTCCCTACGCAAGGTAACTCGCCTAAACACCGTTTCTGAATGGACTGGTGGGGTTACGCAAAGCGCCTAGAATATGAAAGGGGAGAGCAAGATGAGTCGGAAGAGGGGTGACGAGAGGGAAGAGGGAACAGGGGATGAACAACATGATGAGGGGGGAAAGGAGTCGGGTGAGGAGGAAAAACGTGCAAGGATCGCGGGAGGAGACGGCCGAGGAGTCGGGCAGGGCCGGGGAGGGCTCGACGAGGAGAGAGGGAGGAGAGGGAAGAGGAGGAGCGAGGAGGAGCAAACGTGCGAGTACGAAGAGGACAGCAGGTGGAGGACGAGCAGCAGCAGTGCAGGTGCGATGAGTGGCAGATGTGGATACAGAGGGGTGATGATACATCCAGCAGGGGATCGCAGCAGCCGCAGAGCCCGCTCGACTAGTTCAGGTTTCCGCCTACCACCTGCGGCGCCGATTCCCCCGAACCTGATTTGGCGATGTCCGTTGATGTCTACCTGTGGAGTGCATCCTTCATTCGCTAGTAGTGCCTGCCGCACGTCGTGTATAACAACGCCCTGAACAATACTGCAACTGAGCCAATACCTGTCAGGTTTCAATGTCTGATGCGGCAACGTATATCCACCTCGACGTGGTCGCTGACCTTTCTTGTTTGGAAGCGCTCACGCTGCTTGTGGTGGCAAGCTGTAAACAGTTTCTGGTTGCGGCGGTGCTTGAAGTGAGCCTTGCCGACCTCCTCATCACTGGCACGCCAGAACTTTTTTTTTGCCCCCGAGAGCGATGAAAACTGCAGGCTTCTCCACTGACGGGAGGGAGACTCCGCCAAGCAAAAACTGCTGTGCATCCGCCCTCGGCTGCCGAGCCAACCAAAAGACGCGTCACGAAGCTCGGCCCCTAATAGCAAGCCTGTCCCGGCCGCGTGGCCGATAGCTTGCTTCCCCAGATGATGCGCAGGCTCCCGTGAGTCCGAACTGGCACGCCAGAACTCGTTGATCCTGTTGCCGCGGTGTATATACACTGCCGTTGTATGCGGCGCTGGGCGTTTGTGGGTATGGTGCTGAAGCTAACCTGATACTCCGTAACGACGCTTGTTCGCCATCGGACTTCGCTGGCAATCCACTCAACACTTCCGTGTAGCTGATATAGAAGAGTGGCAAAGACCTCTTCTTGACACGTAATCGTCGCTTGTTTTTTTGTGGTGTGGTAAGATCCCGATGGTGGCACTCGGGGACATTACACCCGTCGAAGCTGCTGATATCTACCGCGCGTTGCTTTCCACGGGCGTCATATGTTGGTCACCGACCGATGTGGTTCAGTGGCCCACTGCTGCCCTAATAGGCGAGGGTGGGGACGGCATCGGCCTACGATTTGTTTAGATATCGCCTTGGAGCTTCATCGGTCGAACGGTGCGAACAAAGGTTGCAAGTGTCTGAACATGACCGAGTCTCGGCATGATTTCGAAAGGAATGGGGTAAGGACGGGCGGAGGAGATAGAAAGTAGGAAGGTGGAGGAAGCGGAGGAGAGAAAAAAAAAACGTAATGAAGGAGGATGACGAAGGATTGAGGGAGGAGGGAGGAGGACAGAGAAGGCAAGAGGGAGGAGCACCAGGAGAACAAAGCAAAAGAAAAGGAGGAACCGAGGGATGGCGAGGAGCGATCGGGGAAGACGAGCCGACTGTTGACAGAAAGGGCCGCTGGCTCAAGGCCCCCCCCGCCCTGTGCACGGTTTTGGGGGTATCCTGCGGGGCCCCGTCTGGGTCCGCTTGGAGGTAACTGGGGCATCCCCTGCTTCTAGGGGGCATCATGGGCCAGGGTCACGTCTACCAGGCGCTCGAAAACGAGCAGGAGGAGACCAGAGCTCGCGCGCGCAAGAGTCCTCCCTCCCTTCATGTTGCGGCGGCCCCTCCGCCCGCTCCGCCCCCCCCCCCCCCCCCTGCGGCACTGCTGCAGCCGCCGCTGCTGCAGCATCTCCTCCTCCTCCTCCTCCTCATCCTCCTCCTCCTCCTGCTCCTCCTCCTCCTGCGCATGAAGCATGAAGCAAGTCTGCAAACGAGCAACAAGTTACCAACGGGCGCTCCCCCCGTGCCGAACCTCATCTCCATCGGCTGCCGCTTCCTCGTCTCGGGTCCGTATCTCCAACCGACGCCACACCTCCCCTGCTTGCCCCAGCCCAGCCTGCCCGTGCCGCCCCCCCCCCGCTGCCTCTTCGCATCCCTCTCCCACCAGAGCCTCTGACTCTGACTGCTGCTGATGCTGCCAACGCTGTTGCTGGTGGTGCTGCTGCTCATCCCTCGCTCGCTCGCTCCTTTCTTCCCTCTGTCCGTCCCTCTCCTCTTCCCCTCTCTCTCTCTATCTCTCTTTCCTCCCTCCTCCCTCCCTGCTCCTCCCCCACCCTAAACTTATCCCTTCCGTTCCCCGCTTTCCCCCCTCTTCCGAGATGACTACCCCCCTCTCTGTCTCACCCTCATCCCTCCTTCTCCTGCTCCTCCTCCTTCCCCTCGCCCCTTCTCATTCCCCCCCGTCTCCTCCCGAGCCCCGTGCCCAGCCCACCCCCCTCCCTCTGCCAACTTCTCCAGGGTCACCACACTGCGGGCAGCAGCTCACGGCACGGGAGCGCGCCCCGCACCCCCTCTCCTCCCGCGGAAAAGCCACCTCCTCCTCCCCTCCTCCTCCCCCCTCCTCCTCCCCCTCCTCCCCCTCCTCCTCCTCCTCCTCCTCCTCCTCCTCCTCCTCCTCCTCCTCCTCCTCCTCCTCCTCCTCCTCCCCCTCCTCCTTCCAGCGCCTTCCCACTTCCATGCTTCTGCCCGGCGCCCTCCGGCCGACGGCGCAGTGCATACACTTCCTCCTGCCCGGGCCTCGACCTCCTTTTCCGCGCGCGCCTCCGCGCACGCCGGGTGTAATGTATGACAGCGAAGGCCTGGCCAGAGGACGGCGGCGACAGCAGACGCACGGCCGCCGCCAGTCCTGCACCGTGCACCGCAGAGAGCGAAAGGTCTCTGGCAACCCAATGGAAGACACACTGGGCACGCAGCCGTGCACTGCTGCTAAATGCGGCGAGGACTCGAGCGGGGCCTTCCCCCAGGTCTGCGGAGACCAGCCACAACCGAGCGTTGCTGCATGGGACCGGCGTAGCAAAGCCGCGCGTTCCGCAAACGATTGGCCTCAGGCCTCAAAAAAGGCGGGTGGGCGTTTTGAAAAACTCTGGACGCCGCATCTCGAGAGGGGGCACCGGCCCTGGGCGAGCGTCGCAACGCGCAAGACTGGGCGTCACCAGCCTGCACGCAGGCTTGAAAAAATGACTGAGCAGCGAGGGCAGAGATAGGAGCAGTAGGCGGATATGCCTGGTTCCAGAACGACTGAATCTCAAAGAAGTGCGCACCTCTTAGAGGGCCGATTCTTACTTCCGTCCACCGGCAGAACTGCCGCCGTTATACTTCCGCAGGCTTCCACCGAAGGCGGGACGCGCCAGAGGCGAGGCCCTGTCCAGAAGGCTCCATGTGATGAGGGAGCAGCAGCAGCAGGTGTGGCCAGACACAAGGTACAAAAACATCTTTCAAGAGCATGAGATCCTCCGATGGCCCAAACTGAAGAGCAACCGAAGGTGTCCTCCCCCAGGATGCACAAGAACATCCAACAAACACGAAGAACATTAGGGTGCCCTTCCCGAAGCGACCTCGATCTTATACCTCGGTCCGACCGCAAGCGCATCTGACTGAGTTACGAGCCGAAAAAGCCAGGAATGCTCTTCGTAAAAGCCTGGGGCCCAATGCTGCTCAGCAAACGCCAGCTGCGGGGGTGGGGCTGCCAGTCCCTCCCTCTCGGAATAGTGCCGGTTGAGACAACGACGGCTCTCCAGCCCAGCCGAGACCCGCTCAGCATCTGTGCGCGGGCCCCTCCCGTGCTGGGGCCCATCCCGACACGATATGCGGGGCGGATCCGGCCGCGGCGACGAGAAGCCTCCGAGAGACCCGAGAAGGACGAATTTGCGAGGCGGTGGCATTTCTCATCCACCGCCTGTAGAATCGACGTCCTGGGACACCGGCGGGCGGTGGATGTGGACATCCGTTGGCCCCAGGGGGCCCGAATCCCACCAGCCCTCTGGGCGCGAGTAGTTTAAATCCTCTTCCAACCCCCCTCCTTCCCCTTCGGGGAGGGGTTGATCACTGCTCCCGATTATTAAACACCCCCACCAGGCGACCGGCAGCCAACCAGGACCAATATCGCCCTCCCCTCATCCCTGCCAACAAACAATACGAAGCATACTTCGGAAAAAAATCTTGGATCATGCTCGTGGGCCCCGCGAGCACTTTGCATTGTATTTTAACCAGGACAACGGTGGTGCCTTCATATTGCCTTCTTTGCGGAAAGCCACCATCCCTGTCAAAAACAATACACCTTGCACTTTGCGGCTAAATCTGGATCATGCGCGGCCACCTCGCGATCAGTGTCCAGTGGTATCTGACACAGACCGCGGGAGTGCTAGCATACTGCCCGCTGTGCGCAGGTCCACCGGACACCACCATGGCCCCCTCGCCGCGATTGAGCAATGGTTTTCGACGATACAGACCCTGTTCGCCGGAAGTCCTGTTCGCCGGTTCCTGTTCGCCGGTTCGTGTTCGCCGGGAGTCCTGTTCGCCGGGCCCCCGTTCGCCGGGGTTCTGTTCGCCGGAAACCCTGTTCGCCAGTTCCTGTTCGCCGGTTTCTGTTCGCCGGTTCCTGTTCGCCGGTTCCTGTTCGCCGGTTCCCGTTCGCCGGTTCCTGTTCGCCGGAAGTCGTGTTCGTCGGTTCCCGTTCGCCGGTTCCCCTTCGCCGGATCCCGGTCGCCGGTAGCCAGGCCCCCGTTTGCCGAGCAGGAGGAGCAACAGGAGGAGCAGCAGGGACTCGTAGGAGGAGGAGGAGGAGGAGGATGAGGAGGAGGAGGAGGAGGAGGAGATGCAGCAGGAGGGGCGGGATCAACATCAGGAAGGGCAACAGCAGCAGGAGGAGCAGCAGCATCAGGGGCAGCAGCAGGAGGGGCAGGAGCCGGAGGAGCCGGAGGAGCAGGAGCAGCACGCGAAGCAGAAAGGGACATGTCACGGCGAAGTGCGGCGGTGGCGCCGCCGAGCTGGCCACTGGCCCCTCTTCGTAACGGGGGGCATAGCACCCGCGGGTGCAGGCGCCCCTGCGGCGACACCAGGGTTTGTCGAGCCACATCAGGACCCCTCCAAACACAAAAATATGTCAAGGTTAGGGTGCATATAATGACTAAGTGGCTGGGGGGCGCCACGCAGCTGGCCACTGACCCCTCCTGCTTATGGGAGGCATAGCACCCGCTTGCGCAGGCGCCCGCGCGGCGACACCAGTACTGCCCGAGCCACATCTATCCCACAAAACGCAAAAATGGTTCAAGGTTAGGGGACATATAACGACTAAGTGGTTGGGGGGCGCCACGCAGCTGGCCACTGCCCCCTCGCTCTTATGGGGGGGGGGGCATAGCACCCGCTTGCGCAGGCGCCCCTGCGGCGACACCTGTGCTTGTCGAGCCACATCAGACCCCAAAACACAAAAATGGTTCAAGGTTAGGGGGCAGATAGCGACTAAGTGGCTGGGGGGCGCCACGCAGCAGGCCACTGCTCCCTCTTGCTCATGGGGGGCATAGCGCCAGCTGGTGCAGACGCCCCTGCTGCGACACCTGTGCTGGCCGAGCAACATCGGGCCCCAAAAACACAAAAATGGTTCAAGGTTAGGGGGCATAGAACGACGAAGTGGTTGGGGGGGCGCCACGCAGCTGGCCACTGCCCCCTCTCGCTTATGGGGGGCATAGCACCCGCTGGCGCAGGCGCCCCTGCGGCGACACCTGTGCTGCCCGAGCCACATCATATCCCGAAACCATAAAAATCTTTCAAGATCGAGGGGCATGTTACGACTAAGTGGGCGGGCGGCGGCACGCAGCTGGCCACTGCCCCCACTTGCTTATGGGGGGCATAGCGCCCGCTGGTGCAGAGGGGCAGGTTTCTCGGAGGCTGCCTGGTACGCGGCCTTTTCGTAGTCGAGCAAAAGCGTTGGCTCTGGCTCGTCCGGGTGGAAGCGCTGGAAGAGCACCTCCCACGCCCGCTTGTACGTGGGCTGCTTCTTGTCCCCCAAGAGAAAGTAGCAGCAGGGGGTAACGTAGCCGTTCTGGAAGCCGTGCACAATGTACACCTGCAGAAACGGCTTGGGCGTCACTTTGAAGGTGCCGTCGGAGAGCCAAATGTCCGACGTGGCCAAAAAGTCCAAGTTCTTCTGGCAGGATGCGTTTGTCCCCCGCGCCGGGGCCGTCGTCGTACATGAGGAAGTCCTCGCCGTCGACCTGCTTGAGACTCTCGACCACGGTCAACGTCGCGAGGGAGGAGTTGTCGACGTCCTCAGGGGCTGGCGCCCCATTCTCGAGCCGCTTCTGCTGCTCCGATGCCCGCGCCCTCCAGCACACGCGCTTGAGGTTCTGTGTGGACGGAACGGCTGGCAGGGCCCCGTCCTCGACGCCCGTTAGAACCGCGGAAGCCACGTTTGCCGCCGTGGTGTCTGGCTGCTGGGCAGCAGCGGCAGTGGCCTTAGCGAGGACCTGCTCTTTGACGCCCTTCTCTGGGTTGGGCAAGTGCGTGTGGGCGCCGATCTGCTCGACGACCGTCCGGAGGCCTTCGAAGCGGGTTTTGGCTTGAGCGCCGCAGACCTCCCTCCCCTTCTCGCAACACCACGACCGGTCTGCGTTCTTTGCGGTGTAGCGCAACGTGTAAAGGTAGCCCTGGTGAAAGAGCTTGTCGCCCCCGCGCTTGGAGGGGACCAGCTGGAAAGCTGGCTCGGCGGGAGCAGGCTGCCCGGCCAGCGCCGGCGCGGGCGGCGCGGGCGCAGCGGCCGACGCAACGACCTGGGCTGGCTGTGCCTTCGGAGCCATGAGGCCTGCACGTACACAAACGTACCGCGAAGCTGGGCGAGGGAACCAGTCTGTCGCGAACGACGCCGTTGAAAAGGCGCCCGGCCGAATAATGGCTGCGATGGTGAAGATGATGATGATGATGATGATGATGATGATGATGATGATGATGATCATGATGATGATGACATTAAAGTATGATGCATCAGCGAGTTGGCACGCGTGTGCCCTAACGGGCGGGTCGGGTCGGGCGGGCGGACCCTAACGACCGGGTCGGGTCGGGCGGGCGGGACATTAAAGTATGATGCACCATCGAGTTGGCACGCGTGTACCCTATCGGGCGGGTCGGGTCGGGCAGGCGGACCCTAACGGGCGGGTCGGGTCGGGCGGGCGGGACATTAAAGTATGGTGCGTGTACACTTGACACGCGTGGCCCTACGGGCGGGTCGGGTCGGGTCGGGCGGGCCCTAACGGGCGGGTCGGGTCGGGCGGGCGGGACATTAAAGTATGGTGCGTGTGCACTTGACACGCGTGAACCCTAACGGGCGGGTCGGGTCGGGTCGGGCGGGCGGACCCTAACGGGCGGGTCGGGTCGGGTCGGGCGGACCCTAGCGGGCGGGTCGGGTCGGGCGGGCGGGACATTAAAGTATGGTGCGTGTACACTTGACACGCGTGAACCCTAACGGGCGGGTCGGGTCGGGGGTCGGGCGGGACCCTAACGGGCGGGTCGGGTCGGGTCGGGCGGACCCTAACGGGCGGGTCGGGTCGGGCGGGCGGGACATTAAAGTATGGTGCGTGTGCACTTGACACGCGTGAACCCTAACGGGCGGGTCGGGTCGGGTCGGGCGGGCGGACCCTAACGGCGGGTCGGGTCGGGTCGGGGCCCTGCGGGCGGTCGGGTCGGCGGGCGGGCATGGCGCGTGTACACTTGACACGCGGGGACCCTAACGGGCGGGTCGGGTCGGGTCGGGCGGGCGGACCCTAACGGGCGGGTCGGGTCAGGTCGGGCGGACCCTAACGGGCGGGTCGGGTCGGGAGGGCGGGACATTCAAGTATGGTGCGTGTACACTTGACACGCGTGAACCCTAACGGGCGGGTCGGGTCGGGCGGGCGGACCCTAACGGGCGGGTCGGGTCGGGTCGGGCGGACCCTAGCGGGCGGGTCGGGCGGGCGGGCGGGACATTAAAGTATGGTGCGTGTGCACTTGACACGCGGAACCCTACGGCGGGTGGGCCGGGTCGGGCCCTAACGGGCGGGTCGGGTCGGTCGGGCGGACCCTAACGGGGGGGTCGGGACATTAAAGTATGGTGCGTGTACACTTTGACACGGAACCCTAACGGGCGGGTCCGGGCGGGCGGAACCTAACGGGCGGGTCGGGTCGGGCGGGCGGGACATTAAAGTATGGTGCGTGTGCACTGACACGCGTGAACCCTAACGGGCGGGTCGGGTCGGGTCGGGCGGGCGGACCCTAACGGGCGGGTCGGGTCGGGTCGGGCGGACCCTAGCGGGCGGGTCGGGTCGGGCGGGCGGGACATTAAAGCATGGTGCGTGTGCACTTGACACGCGTGAACCCTAACGGGCGGGTCGGGTCGGGTCGGGCGGGCGGACCCTAACGGGCGGGTCGGGTCGGGTCGGGCGGACCCTAACGGGCGGGTCGGGTCGGGCGGGCGGGACATTAAAGTATGGTGCGTGTACACTTGACACGCGTGAACCCTCACGGGCGGGTCGGTCGGGTCGGGCGGGCGGACCCTAACGGGCGGGTCGGGTCGGGCCGGGCGGACCCTAACGGGCGGGTCGGGTCGGGCGGGCGGGGCATTAAAGTATGGTGCGTGTGCACTTGACACGCGCGAACCCTAACGGGCGGGTCGGGTCGGGTCGGGCGGGCGGGACGGGCGGGTCGGGTCGGGTCGGGCGGACCCTACGGGCGGGTCGGGTCGGGCGGGCGGGACATTAAAGTATGGTGCGTGTACACTTGACACGCGTGAACCCTAACGGGCGGGTCGGGTCGGGTCGGGCGGGCGGACCCTAACGGGTCGGGTCGGGTCGGGCGGTAACGGGCGGGTCGGGTCGGGCGGGCGGGACATTAAAGTATGGTGCGTGTACACTTGACACGGACGTCCTAAACGGGCGGGTAAGGGTCGGGTCGGGCGGGCGGACCCTAAGTCGGGCGGCGGCCCTAACGGGCGGTCGGGTCGGGCGGGCGGGACATTAAGTATGGTGCGTGTACACTTGACACGCGTGAACCCTAACGGGCGGGTCGGGTCGGGTCGGGCGGGCGGACCCTAACGGGCGGGTCGGGTCGGGTCGGGCGGACCCTAACGGGCGGGTCGGGTCGGGCGGGACATTAAAGTATGGTGCGTGTACACTTGACACGCGTGAACCCTAACGGGCGGGTCGGGTCGGGTCGGGCGGGCGGAACCCTAACGGGCGGGTCGGGTCGTGTCGGGCGAACCCTAACAGGCGGGTCGGGTCGGGCGGGCGGGACATTAAAGTATGATGCGTGTACACTTGACACGCGTGAACCCTAACGGGCGGGTCGGGTCGGGTCGGGCGGACCCTAACGGGCGGGTCGGGTCGGGTCGGGCGGACCCGGAACGAGCGGGTCGGGTCGGGCGGGCGGGACATTAAAGTATGATGCATCATCGAGTTGGCACGCGCGTACCATAACGGGCGGGTCGGGTCGCGCGGGCGGGGCATTAAAGTATGATGCATCATCGAGTTGGCACGCGTGTACCCTAACGGGCGGGTCGGGCGTGCGGGCGGACCCTAACGGGCGGGCCCGGTCGGGCGACAAAGACGACCACGACGTCGACGAGGTCGGCAACGACGACGACCACGACGACAACGATGACTAGAGCGTTGTCTGCGACGACGACCGTAACGGAACAGTCGGGCGGGCAGATGCCAACAAGCCAATGGGGCGGGCGGACCCTAACGGGCGGGTGGGGCGGGGGGACCTTAACGGGCAGGCGTTCCCCACCTCCACGCCCACTCATCCTTCTACTTTTCCTCCTCCTCCTTCTCCTCCTCCTCCTCCTCCTGTCCATCCTCCTTCCCGGCGCAGGTCTGTCGAACCGGGTCTGTCGAACCGGGTCTGTCGAACCGGGTCTGTCGAACCGGGTCTGTCGAACCTGGTCTGTCGAACCGGGTCTGTCGAACCAGTCTCTGGCGAACCGGTCCTTGGCGAACCGGTCCTCTGGCGAACCGGTCCTCTGGCGAACAGATCCTCTGACGAACCGGTCCTTGGTGAACAGATCCTCTGACGAACCGGTCCTCTGCCTTTTCGACAAGGATGGTGGGGGCCGACATGTTTTCCGATGTGTGCTGTCAAGTACGCAGGCGCACCTGGCATATTCTGCGCGTGCCCCAAACGTGGCGCACCTGGCGCGGCTAGACCAGCTGGACCATGCGGCACACATGTGCGCACAAGGAGCACGTGGCGCATCTGGCGCGCGAGGCGTGCCTGGCACGCTTGGGCCCCAAGGGTGCCTTGCGAACCTGGAGCGCCTGGCACGCGTGGCGCACCTCGCCCCGTCACGCACATGGGGCCTGTATTGGTTCCCAGTAGCTGTCCATCCATAGACGATCGCTGAACATGCTGAGGCCTGGGTGCTACTTATCTGTTGCGAGGGCGGTGGGAATGAGCGAGACAGCTTGCGGGCGGGGAGGGTGTCTTGACCCCTCCCCCTACCCTCTACCCCTACCCCTCCCTGGGGACCTGGACGGGGTGGGGGGGCGCGAGGGATTAGAGCGTCCAAAACGACCTCGGCGAGAAGGCAAAACTCATTGATCTTACTGAGGTGGTGGCCACATTTTGACCACGTGGGGGGGCGCTAGTTGGAACCTCCCCCTCCTTTGATCGATCTCCTCCAGGATGGCCCCAAGATGGCCGCCAAGGGCGCTCCAAGGCTACTCCAAGAGGCGCCCGGGAGGCCCAAAAACGGCCCCCAAGAGGCCCCCAAGAGGCCTCCACGAGGCTCCCAAGAGACCCCCAACAGGCCCCAAGAGGCTCTCCGGAAGCACCCAAGACGCCCCAAGAGACCCTGGGACTGCCAAGAGACCCCCCAGACGCCACCCATCGATCTGTCAATCGAACTCACTGTCGATCTCACATAAATTCTCACTACAGTATCGGTTTCACTCTAGATCTCACAATCGATCACGCCATCGATCTTGACATCGGTCTTACCATCGATCCCACTATCGGTCTCACAATCAATCTCACAACGGATGTCACAAAGACCTCAGTATCGATCTCACAGTCGATTCCACTAGTGATCTCATGATCGATTTCGCTATCGATCTCACAACATATCTCTCTATCGATCCCACAACAGATCTCACGGTCAATCTCACAACAGACCTCAAATCGATCTCACAGTTGATCTCACTATCGATCCCACATCAGATCTCATTATATCTCATTATCGGTCTCACAATCGTTTTCACTATTGATTTGCCAATCGAACTCACGATCGATCTCACAACATATCTCACGATCGATCTCCCAATCGGCCTCACCATCGATCTGACAATCGAACTCACGATCGATCTCGCATTCGGACTCAGTCGATCTCATAACAGTTCTCACTATAGCATCGGCCTCGCAATAGATCTCACAAATAGTATCACCATCAAACTCACTATCGGTCTCACAGTGGATCTCACGAGCGATCTCACCATCGATCTCACAACAGATCTCACTATCGATCTCACAACAGATCTCACGATCGATCTCACGATCGGTCTCACCACCCCGCCACCGAAGGGACACCCCGCGCCACCGACGGGACACCCCGCGCCACCGACGGGACACCGCCCCGCCACCGACGGGACACCGACGGGACACCGCCGCGCCACCGCCGCGCCACCGACGGGACACCCCGGGCCACCGCGCGCCCGGGAGGGGCGGACAACCAGTTCCACAGCCCCTAGCCACGGCGGCATCATTCCTCTCGCGCGCCCACGCAGCCTCGCCTCGCCAGCACGCACGACACGAACACAAAACCGAAATAGATTTCCCAGTTGGGGGCTCTGCCGCACCCAACCCTTTATTCCATTGCATGCTCCTCCACATCCCTGATCTGGGCAACTCGTCTGGGCATCGTTTTTGTTTTTGTTGTTTGATTTCCCCCCGTTTTCGGATGGGCTCGTTTTGCTTTTTTGCTCCCCACCGTTTTTTCGTCTGGGCATCGTTTTTGGATGGGCCCGTGGTGTCGCGCGAAGCATCTAGAACATCTCCATATCCACCGCCAGCCGAGACCCCGAAGATTGATCCCCCAGGCGGTGGTTCTGTAGAGACCCCGCCAGAACGAAAACCAAAGCACAGCCGAAATCCAGCAGAACAGCGTTTAGGTCCAGCCCCAGTCTCGAGCGGCCCTGCTCAGGCCCTCGAGGTATGGGTGGCGACATCCCAGCCCTACCCCCACCGACCACCTGCTCTCCAGAACGAGGGGGGGCGGAGGAGGAGGAGGAGGAGGAGGAGGAGGAGGAGGTGGAGGAAGAGGAGGAGGAGGAGGAGGAGGAGGAGGAGGAGGACCACGAGGGGCAGGGGGCCGGATTTCGCCACGCGCTCGAAGAAGTTCGAACCCCGCCCCCCGCTTCCCGCCGAGCTGCTCGAATCGTTGATCGGCGGTGGCAGGGTGCGGATGTCGCCACCGAGAGGTGGGAGCAGGGAATAGAGGGCAGAAAATCCACCCCGACAATAACCACCCCGACACGCGAGGCCTTTAGTAAACGCGCGCAAAGAAGGAATCAAACAGGGCAGGGCTGTTCAGGAAACGCCCAGGGCCGTGAAGCAAACGCCAACTGTCCGGTCCGGGTGGTCTTCCTTCCTTGAAGGGAAGGGGGGCAGCAGCAGAGGGCCAGACGGGGAGCGGGAGCGGTTCCGAGTGCAAGGCGGGGAGCGGGAGCAGCACGAGCACCGGCGGGGGGAGTGGAGGAGGAGCTGACCCGCCTCGGGCTTGCCCCTTTCCCTGGGGTTGGCCAGCCAGGAGCGATGGCCATCGTAGGGAGCTGGCCAACCTCAGGCTTGCCCCTGCCCCTAGGATTGGCAAGCCCAATTTTGGCAAGCCCGGCGCGATGGCCATCGTAGGGACCTGACCTGCCTCGGGCTTGCGACGTGTCCCTAGGACTGGCAAACCCAGAAATATGGCCATCGTTGAAAATAAACCAACCTCGACCTTGTCCCTTTCCTTACGATTGGAAAGCCCCATAATAGGCCGATCGTGGGGAACAAACCAGCCTCGGGCTTTTGCTCCTGCCCCGAGGATTGGCAAGCCCAGAGCGATTACCATCGGAGAGAACTGACCAGCCTTGGGTTTGCCCCTGTCGCTAAGATTGGCAAGCCCAGGGCGATGGTCATCGTAGGGACCTGACCTGCCTCGGGCTTGCACCTGCCCCTAAGATTGGTAAGCTCAGAGCGATGGCCAACATAGGGAACTAACCAGCCTCGGGCTTGCCATTATCCCTAGGACTGAAAAGCCCAGAGCGATGGCCATCGCAGGGAATTGACCAGCCTTGGGCTTGCCCCTGTCGCTAAAATTGGCAAAACAACAAAAAACAGAGCGATGGCCATCGTAGAGAACTGACCAGCCCCGGACTTGCCCCAGCCCCTAAGACTGGCAAGCCCAGAGCGATGGCAATCGTAAGGTAATGACCTGCCTCGGGCTTGACCCGTGCCCCTACAATTGGCAAGCCCAGAGCGATGGCCATCGCAGGGAATTGACCAGCCTTGGGCTTGCCCCTGTCGCTAAGATTGGCAAGCCCACAGCGATGGCCATCGTAAGGAAACGACCAGCCTCGGGATTGCCCTTGTCCCTAGGATTTGCAAGCCCAGAGCAATGGCCATCGTAAGGTAATGACCTGCCTCGGGCTTGCCCCTACCGCTAAGATTGGCAAGCTCCGAGCGATGGCCATCGTAGCGAACTGACCTATCTTGGGCTTGCCCCTATCCCAAAGATTGGCAAGCCCAAAGCGATGACAATCGGAGGGGACTGACCTGCCTCGGGCCTGTCCCTAAGACTGGCAAGCCCAGAGCGATAACCATCATAGGGAACTGACCGGCCTGGGGCTGGCCCCTGTCCCTAAGACTGGCACTACCAGAATGATGGCAGTCGTAGGGAACTGACAAGCCTCGGGCTTGCCACTACCCTTAAGACTGGCATTACCAGAGCTATGGCCATCGTAGGGAACTGACCTGCCTCGGGCCTGCCATGACCCTAGGAATGGAAAGCCCAGGGCGATGGCAATCGTAGGGTGATTGGCAAACCCAGGGCGATGGCAATCGTAAAGATGCGCCCACAGAAACCCGGGAAATCCTCAACATCGGCACCGAGATACGGTGATGGCAATCATAAGGATAGGGATAGGTATACGCTTTATTCAGGCTGGTATGGAAAAGGCGGGGCAAAACAGTGCGGACTATCGAAACAGGGGCATGGCGAAGACGAGTCCGGATGAAGACATACGAGGCAGGAATTTTGAATGTTCACCTGTCCACAGCCTAATTAGGGCACTGATGTCCTGGATCGACGGGTTGGCTTTTATGCGTGTCTGAAATTCATGTACGCTGTGTTTTTTACGTAATGATTCCAACGAGCTGCTTTTTTTTCACGAAATGTGTGTTAACGCAGTGTTCTGGTTACGCAGTGTTTGTTTACGCAGTGTTTTTTAACGCACTGTGCGTTTACGCAATGCTGTTTCACGCAATGTAATATTACGCAGTGGTTTAAACGCAATGCTTTTTTACGCAGTGTTTTTTGTTCTAACGCGGCGTTCTTCACGCTGTGTTTTTGCTCACGCAGTGTGTTCGTTTACGCGATGTCTGTTGATACGCGGTGGATTTTTCCAAAGCGGTGTTTTTAACGCAGTGTCTGTAACGCAACAAATTTTACATACTATATCGGAGGTGAGGGGGTGAGATCGAAGTGGAACGGAGAGCCCCCCTACCGGGAAATCGATTTCGGTTTCGTGTTCGTGCGTGCCGTGCGTGCGGGCGAGGCGAAGCTGCGTGGGCGGGCGAGAGAAAGTCTCCTGTGGCTGCGGCGCGGCCGGACCAAATGATTTTCCGCCGGGCGGCCGGTGGCGCGCGGTGTCCCGCCGGTGTCCCGCCGGTGTCCCGTCGGTGTCCCTGTGGCTCAGGCGCGGCTGGATCAAATGTGTCTCTTCCGGGCGGCCGGTGGCGCGCGGTGTCCCGCCGGTGTCCCGTCGGTGTCCCGTGGGTGTCCCGATAGTGATGGTCCCCGATGATCAGGATGATGATGGTGATGATGATGATGATGTTGATGTTGATGATGGCGATGATGATGATGATGACGATGATGTTGATGTCGATGATGAAGATGATGATGACGTCGATTGTGAGATCGATTGTGAGATCGATAGTGAGATCGACAGTGAGACCGAATGTGAGACCGAATGTGAGATCGATTGTGAGATCGATTGTGAGATCGATAGTGAGATCGATAGCGAGATCGATAGTGTTATCGATAGTGAGATCGAATGTGAGATCGATTGTGATATCGATAGCGAGATCGATTGAGTGAGACGTTGGTTCCCCCTCCCCCCCTCACTTCCTTATCGCCCGCAGGGTGGTCGTATAGGTGTGTGTATATATATATATATATATATATATATATATTACACGCCGTGGTTTTGTCCTGCAGCGTTTGTTTAACCAGTGTTTTTTGTACGCAGTCCTTTTTCACGCTGTGTTTGTAACACAGTGCTTTTAGAGGGCGCGCCGCTGGATGCTCCAAAGGGGGGGGCGGGGAACCCATCCCCCCCCCTTTCCCCGATCCGTCGTCGAGGAACCCCCACCCCTCCCCCTTTCCCGGTCCGTCGTCGGGGACCCTCCCTTTCCCCCCCTCCCCCCCTTTCTTTCCCGGTCTGTCGTCGGGGAGCCCCCCCCTCTTTTTTGCCGCCAAATTCGAACCCCCCCACCCTCCCCCCCTTTCGCCGCGGCGCCCCCTGGCTCTGGAACCCGACCCCTACCACCCCTAACACTACCACCCCGACCACCCGTAACCATAACCCCAAACCCTAACCCTAACCCCAAACCGTACTCAGTACTCATTATTCACTACTCACGACCCACTACTCACTACTCGCTACCCACTACTCACTTCTGACTACTCACTGCTCACTTCTCACGACTCACTACTGACTACCCCCTACTCACT
>CAUYUJ010003436.1:445000-482500 GCA_963575745.1 Prorocentrum cordatum | reverse complement strand
AAAACACTACGCGGGAAACACTACGCGAAGGAAACACTACGCGTAAGAAGCACCACGCAGGTAACACTACGTGTAGGAAACACTACGCGTAGGAGACACTACGCAGGAAACACCACGCGGGAAACACTACGCATAGGAAACATTACGCAGGAAACACTACGCAGGAAACACTACACGTAGGAAACACAGGAAACACTACGCATGTAACATTATGCGCAGGAAACACTACGCGTAAGAAACACTACGTGTAGGAAACACTACGTGCAAGAAACAGTACGCGTAGGAAACGCTACGCGCAGGAAACACTACGCGTAGGAAAGACCACGCGTATGAAACCCTATTGGTAGGAAACACTACGTTTGATTTTGCAGACAAAAGCTTGAAACGACACGGCGTGACACAAACACATGGTGAAAATCACTACGTAAAAAACACTGCGTGACACAAGCAACACTACGTAAACATGTAACATTCACGATTGAGATTTCGATTTCGCAATTGAGAGAACCCTCAGAAACTCGGGAAATCCTGGAGATCGGCACCGAGATACGGTGATGGCAATCATAGGGATAGGGATACTTTATTCAGGCTGGTTTGGAAATGGCGGGGAAAAAGAAAGCGGAAGATCGAGACGAGGGCAGGGGGAAGACGAGTCCAGAAGAAGACATACGAGGCAGGGATTTGAATATACACCTGTCCACCGCCTAGGGCACTGATGTCCTGGATCCCCAGGGGGCAGTGGATGTGGATTTGTTTGGGCCCAAGGGGAAACGGGTCCAGGCAGATTGGTTTCCCAGGCTGCGGATATGGATAAGACCCAACCCCTGAAGATAGATCGGGAATCTCCGAGATCTGGCGGGTCTGGATGATGCATCGGGCGCCGCGACCATTTCAGAGCGCTCCGATAACGCCCCCGAGGGCGCTCCAGGGCGCCCTGGAAGGACACATCTTCGGCCCAGGCCTGCCTGGCAGGAGGCGGAGGACGACGAGGTGAGATCTGACATGAGGGCCAGCCCGCGACACGCTGCCGGCGCCGTCAGAGCTCGAGGCGCTGGCGTTGCCAACTTCGACAATTAGCGGAACGTGGCTTCCGCAGTCATCGCCAGGCGACTGCGGGCCGCTCGCGCGGGTGTCGGGAGCGGCCCTGGGCAGCCGCCGAAGCGGGCGTGGCCTGCTGGGCATCCCGGCGCCCCTCCAGACCTCTGGGCGTCGCGAGAGGGTCACGACGGGCGTCTCTTTCGATGCGGCAGGTTCTTATCGTGTCGGGTCGTGTTCTGGTTTCTAACACCTCGCGTGGATCGTTCAACCTTGAGCGATCGCGGCTTTCGGACAGCGCAAGTCGTTCGATGTGGATCTGTTCCTGGCCTCTGGCGGTGCTCATCCTTGGACGCCCGCACTGGGGTCGCCGCGGCGTCGACACGGCACGAGCCTACCGTACTGGGACCTCTGGGAGCCTGTCCCAGTCTCTCGGACAATCAAAAGAAGAACCGCGACGCGAAACCAGTCCAGGGGATGGGGTCGACAGCTCGGGGGGGCCCATGTCGTGCAAGAAGCACGGCGTCAGAGGTCTGGAGTCAATTGCATCACCGTGACCCGCACTAGCGCGGGAGAAATCCCACCAACCCTTCAGGGCGTGAGTAATTTAGGTCGCTTCCTCCTCCAACCCCCTTTTTCCCTTTGGTGGAGAAATTCATCATTGCTCCTTCATCGTACATCCCCAGGACGACTTGTTGTTTCCTCTTGGGCCCGGAAGAACGGCCTGAAGTCCTGGGACGACGCGTATGGGATAACCACCGTCGGATCCAGTAAAGTTTGCGCGGATCCAAGTTTGGTTTAATTTGCGCTTCGGTGGAATCGATTTCCGCCCGCACGGATCCGATTTCGAACGTTGCGGATCCGATGTCCATCCTGTTTGCACACAGATTCGATTTCCACTCATCTTAAAGCTTGTATTCTCAAATTCAAACGGGGAACCGAAGACATCGGAATCTGCGGACCCCGCAACCGCTACCCGCCCGTGCTTAGATTATACCGGGGAGAGGTGGGGTCGGTTATCAATTTGCCAGGATGGGTCCTGCACTGTCTCGCGCACTCCCATCAACTCTCCGCGCGCAGGCCCCACTCAACATGAATACATCTCTCTCCTCCCCGTTGCTGCAAACAGCTCGTCCAGACGCCGTGCGTTCGGCGGCGCCGATGCTATCTCGCGAACTGGTGGGAATACAGCCGAAGCATTACCACCAGAACGCGGGTCGGCCCTGCACGCCGCCTCGCTGGTCCCCCGCGAAGGCTGTGCTGCCCGGCGGAAGGAAGGAAAAAAACATGCAGACGACGACGAACGCGAAGGCGGGTGGCCAGGGCTGGCGGGGCAGGCGGGCAGGCAGAAGAGGGGCCAGGCGGAGACAGCAGGCAGGGAACACCTAGACGCTCCTGGACTGCCCCTGGGGCGTATAGATCGATCGATGTGTTTGTTTCGTACGTTTAGATATATGATGTTGCCCGACGTGGGCCTCAAACCGCTTCTTTCTGCAATCTACGTGGCACAACGCATGTGGTGCAATACTTGTGTAGTGCAGTATACGTGGCGTTATTCATGCGGTGCAATACAATACATGTTGCGCAACAGATGTTGCACATTCTTCGCTGTGCAATATCATGCAATATATGATGTACGTTTACGCTTCGTAAAAAAGCTATGTGTCGTGTGACCGGCACATATATATATATATATATATATATATATATATATATATATATATATATATATATAGTATCATACGCGCCTCGCCGAGGGAGTAGAGCTCAGAGGCGATTAATGCGTACGCGGGGCGCCGCGTTCGCGAGTGTTCTGGCCGTTTCGCTAGGGGCATCCTCGAATTTCTGAAAATCGGTGACACCCCTCACGCAGATCGTGACGTCAGGGTCCAAAAACAAATGGGAATTTCAACATTTTAACACAACACCTTCAAAAACACATAGTAATTTCAATCAGTTTGACCCCGATTCTCAGAGAATCGCGGTCTCGCCTGAAACATCCTCCCAACATCGAGCCCCGACGTACCCTCTGGTACCCCAGACCCCGCCTCGGAGCCTCCTGGGGGCCTCCTGGAACCTCCTGGGGCTTTCTGAACCTTCTGGTACCCCAGACCACGCCTCGGAGCCTCCCGGGGGTCTCCTGAAACCTCCTGAAACCTCCCGGGGCCTCCTGCGGCCTCCTGGAGCCTCTTGGGTCCTCCTGAGGCCTCCTGGGGTCTCTTGGGGCCTCCTGATGCCGCCTGGGGCCTCCTGGGGCCTCAGAACTACATGCACACACAGAGACACAAATCACGCCCAAGACATCACACGCTAAACACACATACCACACACACACAACACCTACAACGCACAAAAAACACGCACAACACAGAGCACACATCACACACAACACTCACAATCCTGGGGCCTCCTGGAGCCTCTTCTGGTATCCAAGTCGGGCCTCCTGAGCCTTCCTGGGGGGCCCTGGTACACACATCGAAAGGTGTGGCAACCCCACTTGTGCTCGAGTGCGACTTCGCTGTTGCATTTCACTCCTGCTTCAAACGCCCCTTCAGTTTTTTGTATGAGCCTGGGCACACACGTGCCACTTGTGTATATATATATATATATAAATATAGAGGGCGCAAGATTTGCGTCATCGGCGCCTCGCAATCTCATGATGCTACCCATTTATGTGCTGCAATATATGAAAGGTGGTGCAACGCCCATATGGTGCAATCTACGTAGTGTCATATCGGTGGCGCAGTCTACGCCATCGTATTACTTGACACGGATTGCAAAGTGTGGCGAAGGTTTGCCAACCTTCTCTACAGTCTTCGCGAGAGTGGCCCGCATGGTATTACTTGACATGGATCGCGCCCCCCCCAGCACGCGCGCAATGTTTGATAAACGAGTGCGCGCCATTTTCTAGGAAGAAGTGATATTTATATATACACACACGTATACATGTATATGTATATATATATATGTATATATACACACACGCCTTTTGGGCAGGCGCTACGCTCCCTCGCCAATGTTCACTACTCCGACGCCCCTCTTAACCCTCAGTAACGTTTCCGAGGACAGGCGCCGCTGCCCCAGGGAACGCTGCGCCTCGTCCGAGAGCATCCGGCCCGAATCGGTGGGGCCCCCAGCCGACCGCGTCGGCGGGCCCCCAAGGGCGGCCCCTGACCGCATGCCGCCCTCTCCCGAAACGCTGAGGGGGACGCCGAGTGTAGCCCAATTCCCCCTCACGTTGGCCCAACGGCCCTCCCCCCGTAGCTCCACACCCTACCCTACTGGCCTTTTGGCCGGACCTACTTTAGGTGTGAAAACTTCTTCCCGTGACCGTTCCGCCTCACTCTGCAACCCGCACCCTCTCTCGGGGCGATCGGGACGAAGACCGTCGAGGGTGGGTCGGGAGAGGACCGCCGCCTCTCGCCTGCGAGAGGACTCCGAGAGGTGGGGCGGGTGAGAAGAAGGTCTTAACCTCTTGCCTGCAACCTGAACCCTTTCAGGACACCAACAACACCTGTGGCCACGATGTCCCTGGCACGATCCCGCAACAGCTGCGCCTCGCCCACAGCTGGAAGCCGCCGAAACGGCCTGCGACGGACCAGGGCCCCCAGGAACGACGTGGCCCTCCGCAGGCCACCGTTGGTTTGCCCATGGGCGAGACAGGAAGAGGACCTCTGAGGCCAGACCAGTGGGAAAAAAACGCCATCTCTTTGCATGCAGCCTGCGCCCCGTTCAGGACTCCGCAAACACCAGCGACCACGGCGCCCCTTGAGCCGACCCCGAAGCGGCTGCGCCGAGCCGAGAGCGAGGGGCCGCCGAAACGCCCCGCGACTGCCCAGGACCCCCACAAGGACGCCGTGGCACCCCACAGGCCAACGCTGGCTTGCCCATGGGGCGCATCAGGAAGAGGACTTCGAGAGGCGGGGCGGGCGAGAAGGAGGCGCTGAACATTGTGAACGTTTTTACACACACACATATATAAGAACATGTACTGCGCTAGGGCAGTTCGGAGAAGGCGCGCAGCGACTAGAGCCCCTGTCGGACGAGCGTCGCCTGCGCGTCACCGCGCTGGACCCGCACGAGGTCGGCCAGCGCGTCCTCCGCATATATGCGGGCTGCGAGGCTGCTGGCCCAACGCCCGCGGACCAAGGTGAGCTCCATACTCTGAATCCGCAGGAAGCACTCCGACGCGCCGCCACGGCGGCGGCTGTGCCAGCTGAACGGGCACTGGAAACCGAGGCCCTCTACCAGCGCTGCGAGGGCCGCCCGCAACTGGCGTGGCGACCGCGTGCTGAGCCTTTCCCCCTCGCCCAGGCCGCGCGTGACGAGACGCAGCAGCTGGGGGGCGATCGGCGCCCCGATGACGACCGCCTCCGCAGCGTCGCGCCCTGCTGAGCCCTTGGACGAGGCGATGCGGAGGACGGCGCGCTGGCCACGGAAAGCCGCGTCGCCCCTGCACAGCGCGAAGGCTTCGCCGCCGCGCAGCAGACCCTCGAAAGCAACCATCAAGAGGCGCGCGACGTCGACGCAGCCTGCCTCCAGCGCTAGGCCAGCCATGGCCCCGACGATCTCGGGCGCGAAGGGGAGCGCGCGCGCCGCGGGCCCCCTCTTCCGCCATGTCTTCAGTAGCTCCCAGCTCAGATCCAACTGGCGCCTAAGGCGCGGGCTGGAGAAGCACGCGCCCGCCGCCGCGTTGTTCGCCGCCGCGATGCCCGCGCCCGAGGCCCAGAGGACCACCAGGCACCCTGAGACGAGCGCGATGGCGCCCTCGCCCTCCTGGCCCAGCGCCACGACGCCGCCCCCATGCGACGCCGCAGCGCCCCAGCAGGCGGCCGACGCCTCGTCGCGGCGCCCACGCGGAGCAGGAACAGCGACTGGGCCCGCGGGGCGCCCGGCCTCAGCCGAGCGCGCGCGGCATGGGGCCCCCGCGGCGCGGGGGCATCAGCTTGGGCGGCTGGGCGCGGCGGTCCTGGGCCGCGAGCCATGCCGCAACCTCCTCGATGGTTCGTCGGCGAGGTTCTCCTCTGACACGACGTAGCCGACGACTGGGTATATGTCGGCGGCCACCGCGACCGCGGCCCACCTGGTCAGCGCGGGCTGGAGGCGGCGGCTGCTGCTGCTCCTGCCCTCCGTCGCGATCGCCGCGACGACCTGGCTGTCGACGAGGTGGAGCCACCCGCTGCCATGCCATGCCGACTCGCCTCGCGGGCGCGCCGCCGCAGCGCCGCCGCCGCCGCCTGCAGCTCTCGGACGTTTATGCGGGCGCTCTTGGCTGCAGGCCACGCCATGCTCAGCACCGCGCGCCACCGCCGCACGAACGGGTCGAGGCTTGACCGCGGCCGCCCACGCGGCCTGTAGGGGAGGCCGCAGTCCAGGCGCACGTCGGCCCCGCCCTTCTCCGCCCGTGCCAAGTAGCGCAGCACCGCCCGTCGCGAGGCCAAGGTGTCTGGGCCCCCCCGGCTCGCTCTCGCACCGTCCGATGGCGTCCCGCGACGGTCGGCGCCAGCCAAAGTGCACCAGCTCCTGCACCTCCAGTGGCCTGCTCAGCGTCTTCGCCTCCAGCAGCACCGCCTGCGCCAGCCATGCGACGACATGGGCGCTGAAGCTGCTGCCCTGGAAGAAAGCCCGCGCGTCGCTGCAGTCGCGCTCGTTCGAGCCCTCTGCGGCTACTGACGTGTAGTTCACATCGAAGCCGAGCATCCTCTCCCTTTCCGAGCTGGAGGGGAGGCGAGGAACGGGCCCCGCAGCGCTGCCCAGCAGCAAGTTTTTCTCCTCGCACAGGGAACGTGGTATCGGAACGAGTTTGCCTCCCACCGAGCGCTCGCCGCCGCCGAGGCCTGCTGCGCCCCCCTCGGGGCCGAGGGGAACTTCGGCCGCGGCCTGCAGCATACTTGCGTTGGGAACAAGCCTGGAGCACCTGGCCAGCGGGCTCGCTCGTCCTGCCAGGCCAACTCGCAGAGGGGGGCCCTCGGCACGCGAACCTCGCGGAACCCGCCCCTCGCGACCACGGCGAGCGGGGCAGCGACGTGCGGCCCCCAGCTCATCCAGCGCAGCCTGGGACGTCGGCAGGGCACGAGGACGGGCGAGCACACGAGGAAGGGCTCGACGCCGAGGGCTCTGCTGATCTCAGCCCGGTTGTCCGCCGTCATGCTCGCGACGTTCTCGACGAACCACTTCAGCTCATGACCGAACGAACGCCGCCTTGAGGAGCTCCAGCAAGCGGGGCACCTCGCAGAACAAGCCGGACTTCGCGCCGCGCAAGCCCGCGCCCGACGCGTTCAGCCTGGCCAGGTCCTGGCAGGGGCTGCCCGCGGCCGCCGCGCAGAGGTCCACCTCGTCGCAGTAAGCGCCCCGCAGCTCGTTCACGACAGCGGCCGTCACGCGCGTCGCCTCGCCCCAGTCGAACGCGCCTGGCCAGCGCAGGCGCGCCGCCCTGCGCGCCTTGGCGTCCGTCTCCGCCGCGACGTAGCCCATGGCCCGCACGGGCAATCGCGAGAAGGCCACCGCCAAGCCCCCAATCCCGTCGAACAGGCCGACGAGGAGCACTTTGGGCGTTCTGAGAACCGCGACCCGCGGGACGAGGGGGTTGGCGACCGCCCAGGGCTCTGAAGGCTCGGCGGGCAGCTGCAGCAGGCGAGCCCCCAGGTGCATCTGCTCGCCCAGCGTCGGGGCGCCGTCGAGGCTGGCCTCCGCCTCGGCTCGGAGGCCCACCGACGCGCACACGCCCCCGCCGAACTCGGGCGCGTCCGAGACCGTGGCCATGCCCTCGATCTTGGCTCGCAGCGAGGTCGCGGCCATCGGCATCACCAGCGTGGCGGTCAGTAGCTCCTCGACCATCGCCGCCGAGAACATCACGTTGCCGCGCTGCGAGCTCAACCTCCAGACCTCGCTGAGCACGCTGAAGAGGGGCCTTTCGGAACTCGAAGAGCCTAGCGAAGCGCCCGAGGATCGTCATCGCGAGCCGCCACGGCACGGCCTTGAGCCTGAAGGAGGCCAGGCGCAGCTATCGCCTCGAGCGACTTGGCCAAGGGCGCGGCCAGGCGGCCGGACTAGCCGTCGACGTCGGCCCCATGCGCTCGACCCGAAGCTGCCTGCAGTGAGCCTTCTCCGCCGAGTACGCGACGCCAGCCCTGTCATAGCCGGCTCGCGCTCTGACCTGCATCTCCGCCGGCGAGCCTAGCAGGCGTCTGGCGCGCACCTCCTCCACGATATCGGGCGCGTCGAAGTCGTCGAAGTAGACCTGCCGCCGTGCTGAGTCTCCTTCCTCTGCAGCGGCGGCTACGGGCCGCGGCGCATCCTTGCGCCACTCCGCCTGCGGGGGCAGCCCCGCGCCCGCCGCCCGTGGATGCGCTGGCGCACTGGGGCCGCCAGGGGCCAGCCCATCGCGATCACCGCCGACGCGAGGTGTACCTGAGGCCCCCGCCGCCCGAAGAGCGAGCCCGCCAGTGGCCGCCCCGCCGCCATGTAGCGGCGCCATGCGCGGGGCGCGCGCCACACGAAGAAGGCCCCCTTCTGGTCGTCGCCCGACAAAAGGAGCAGCTTCCCCTCGGGGATGTGCAGCGACACCCAGCTCGTGGATCCAGCAAGCTTGGCCGCCTCCCCCATGAGTGGTTCGATGAGCGCGTTGCCGGGCACCATGTTCAGGATGAGCCTCGCGACGCGACTGGCCCCGGGCCCAGGCGCGCCCTTCTTCTCCACAGCGAAGAGCCCGTTCAGCGGGGGCTCGCCGCGGACGCGGACCAGCTCATCGGCGGGAAGCACGGTGAAGATCCCGAGGTCCACGAGGAGTCCACGAGGTGCATCGCCAGGGCCTCCCACTCGAACTGCGAGCCGACGTTGGCCCGCGCCTTCGGGAGGGGGTCAGGGAAGTCCGCCTCCGCCTTGAGCGCCAGCGTGGGGTCGGCCAACCAACGCGCCAACTCGTCGTCAACGAAGTCGATCGCGCTCAGGGTCGCCGCGTGCCCCCTCTTCGGCAGGCCAGGGGCCAGCTCTGCGAGGACGCAGGGGAGAGCGCGCATCATGGGCTCCCCGCTGTAGTCCACTGACGAGGTCGCGGCCGCGTCGCCCAAAGAAGCGACGGCCACGGTCTCGAACGTCTGCTGGGCAAATTCCGCCGCCCGCGAGCGAAGGTGCCGCGTGGCCGTCTCCTGCGCCAGCGTCAGCGTCGCTCCGAGTCGGAACGATCCCCGAGCGATCCCGCAGCGCATGTGGTTGAGGTCCAACACACTCATGTAGGTCCACGCCCCAGCCGCGATCGCCCTGGCCACGGGCGCGAGGCGACGCCGCGAGTCCTTGGCAGCCTGGGCCCACCTCGCAACCTCTTCGAGGGGCGGGGGAGGCAGCGGCAGCAGGTCCCGGACTCGCCGGACTCGGGCCTTCGCGCCACTCCTCTCGAATTGGAGCGCCTGCCCTGCGAGGCGACCGCGGGTGCCAGGATGCAGCTGCGCGAGCCTCGCGAGCTTGACTGCCAGGTCGACCCGCCGCGCGGGCCGACCAAGCGCGGCGGGCGACCTCCTGCGCCGCGCCGTCGTGCTCTCCGACACCTCGCTCAGCGGCAGCGACCCCGGCAGCGCCGCCTCAGCCTCGACAGCGCTGACCCGCGGCGCGACCGTCTCGGTCAGGGCAGCGCCCAGCTCCAGCGGCGGCAGCGCGTCGCCCGCCCCCGCGCCATGATGCTGTCCCCCGCTGGCGGCGCTCGGTGCCGCTACACCTTCGCCGCTTTCGCCGCGGGCAGGGGAAGTCCAGGCCACGCCCGAAACCAGCGCCTCGGGCGAGGCGACGCTCAGCGCTTCGCCGTCCAGGGCGCGGGCCGCCGTCTGGGCAGGGGGGCCCTTCTTCTTCAGCTCGGCCACGACGCTCGCAAGGCGAGCCTGGCACTCCTTGCTCGACTCGCCCTTCTTCTTCGGGGTCGCAGCGCGCGCGTCGGCCCGCGCGCCCGCGTAGCCCCCCTTTTCCCGCCTGCGCGGCGCGAGAAGCCCTCGAACCCTTCGCCTCGGCCAGCTCGTCCCCCAGCGCCGCTGGAGGTCGCGGTGGCGGGGCGGCCTTCGCGGGGGGCACCCCCCCCGCAGGGCCTGCGGGGCGAGGCGGGAGCTGCGAACCCCCCGTCGCCCCGGCCGGACCCTAGCCCGGCTAGCGCAGCTTGGCGGTCAGCTCGTCCAACTTGAGCTCGCCCGCCTGGATGCCCGTGAACAATTACTCAATATGAATACTACTCCCCCTCTTCCCCCGATGGCGGCCTGAAAGTAGCCGACCCCCCCCCCCCGCGTACTGTTCTTTTGTTACAAACAGGATTCCCGGGAGTTGGGTTTTCGCCAGCGTTTTTCCTTACCTAGGCTCTGCCTAGAAGGGTTCTTACTCTCTTAGCTCAAAGGGGCCGGGCAGTGTAAATCGCCCCGGGCGGTTCCCCCAGCCCCCGCCCCGCGGTTCCCCCCGTCCCCTGGGAGCTTTAACCTTAGCTTTAGCTTTAGCTTAGCTTGAGCTTTAGCTTTAGCTTAGCTTTAGCTTTAGCTTAGTGTTAGCTCAGCTTTAGCTTAGCTTTAGCTTAGCTGTAGCTTAGCTTTCGCTTAGCTTCAGCTTAGTGTTATCTTAGCTTCCGCTTAGCTTTAGCTTCAGCTTAGCTTTAGCTTAGCTTTAGCTTAGCTTTAGCTTAGTCTTAGCTTAGCTTTAGCTTAGCTTTAGCTTAGCTTTAGCTTAGCTTTAGCTTAGCTTTAGCTTAGCTTTAGCTTCGCTTTAGCTTAGCTTCAGCTTAGTGTTAGCTTACCTTTAGCTTAGCGTTAGCTTAGCTTTAGCTTAGCTTTAGCTTAGCTTCTGCTTAGCTTTAGCTTAGCTTGAGCGTAGCTTCAGCGCAGCTTCAGCTTAGCTTCAGTTTAGCTTTAGCTTATTAGCTTTAGCTTAGCTTTAGCTGAGCTTCAGCTTAGCTCCAGCTTAGCTTTAGCTTAGCTCTAGCTTAGCTTTAGCTTAGCCTTAGCTTAGCTTCAGCTTAGCTTTCGCTTAGCTTCAGCTTAGCTTTAGCTTTAGCTTCAGCTTAGCTTTACCTTAGCTTCAGCTTAGCTTTAGCTTATATTTAGTTTTAGCTTTAGCTTAGCTTTAGCTTAGCTTTAGCTTAGCTTTAGCTTAGCTTTAGCTGAGCTTTAGCTGAGCTTCAGCGTAGCTTCAGCTTAGCTTTAGCTTAGCTTTAGCTTAGTGTTAGCGTAGCCTTAGCTTAGCTTTAGCTTAGCTTTAGCTTAGCTTCAGCTTAGCTTTAGCTTAGCTTTAGCTTAGCTTCAGCTTAGCTTTAGCTTAGCTTTAGCTTAGCGTTACTGTTACTACTAATGCTGCTTTCCTTGGAGCTCCAACTCCTAGGTAGGGTCGCACTGGGGAAATTTTTTCCATACCTAGGCCCTGCCTCGAAGGGTTCTTACTCTCGTAGCTTAAAGGGGCCGGGGTGCGCAAAGCGCCCCGGGCGGTCCCCCCAGCCCCCGCCCCGCGCCCCCCCCCCCCAGTCCCCCGGGAGCTTTAGCTTTAGCTTTAGCTTTAGCTTAGCTTCAACTTAGCTTTAGCCTAGCTGTGCTTAGTTTTAGCTTAGCGTTTCGCTTAGTTTTTCGCTTAGCGTTTAGCTCAGCTTTAGCTTAGCTTTCGCTTAGCTTTAGCTTAGCTTTAGCTTAGCTTTAGCTTGGCTTTAGCTTAGCTTCAGCTTAGCTTCAGCTTAGCTTCAGCTTAGCTTCAGCTTAGCTTCAGCTTAGCTTTAGCTTAGCTTTAGCTTAGCTTTAGCTTAGCTTTAGCTCAGCTGTAGCTTGGCTTTAGCTTGGCTGCTGCTCAGCTTTAGCTTGACTTTAGCTTAGCTTTAGCTTAGCTCTAGCTTAGCTGTAACTTAGCTTTAGCTTAACTTTAGCTTAGCTGTGGCTTTGCTTTAGCTTGCTTTAGCTTTGCTTTAGCTTAGCTTTAGCTTAGCTTTATAACAAAATCCCAGTGCGACCCCACCTAGGAGATGGAACCCCTAGGAAAGCAGCATTAAGTAGTAACAGTAAAGATAAGCTAAAGCTAAGCTAAAGCTAAGCTAAAGCTAAGCTAAAGCTAAGCTAAAGCAAGCTAAAGCTAAGCTGAAGCTAAGCTAAAGCTAAGTTAAAGCTAGCACTAAACTAAAACTAAGCTAAAGCTCAACTGAAGCTAAGCTAAAGCTAAGCAGCTAAGCTAAAGCTAAGCTAAAGCTAAGCTGAAGCTAAGCTGAAGCTAAGCTGAAGCTAAGCTAAAGCTAAGCTAAAGCTAAGCTGAAGCTAAGCTAAAGCTAAGCTAAAGCTAAGCTGAAGGCTAAGCTGAAGCTAAGCTAAAGCCAAGCTAAAGCTAAGCGGAAGCTAGGCTAAAGCTAAGCTAAAGCTAAGCTAAAGCTAAGCTAATGCTAAGCTAAAGCTGAGCTAAAGCTAAGCTAAAGCTAAGCTGAAGCAAGCTAAAGCTAAGCTATCACTAAGCTAACACTAAGCCAAAGCTAAGCTAACACTAAGCTGAGGCTGCGCTAAAGCTAAGCTCAAGCTAAGCTAAAGCTAAGCTAAAGCTAAGCTAGCACTAAGCTTAAAGCTAAGCTGAAGCTAAAGCCAAGCTAAAGCTAAAGCTAAAGCTAAGGTAAAGCCAAGCTAAAGCTAAGCTAACACTAAGCTAAAGCTAAAACTAAGCGAATGCTCAGCTATCACTAAGCTGAAGCTAAACTAAAGCTAAGCTGAAGCTAAGCTAAGGCTAAGCCTAAGCTAAAGCTAAAGCTAAGCTAAAGCTAAGCTAAAGCTAAAGCTGAAGCTAAGCTTAAGCTAAGCTAAAGCTAAGCTAAAGCTAAGCTAAAGCTACGGCTAAGCTAAAGCTAAGCTGAAGCTAAGCTACAGCTAAGCTAAAACTGAGCTAAAGCTGAGCTAGAGCCAAGCTAAAGCTAAGCTAACACCAAGCTAAAGCTAAGCTAAAGCTAAGCTAAAGCTAAGCTAAAGCTAAGCTAAAGCTAAGCTAAAGCTAAGCTAACACTGAGCTAAAGCTACGCTGAAGCTAAGCTAGCCGAAGCTAAGCTAAAGCTAAGCTAAAGCTGAATTAAAGCTAAGCTAACACTAAGCTGAAGCTAAGCTAAAGCTAAGCTAAAGCTAAGCTAAAGCTAAGCTAAAGCTAAGCTAAAGCTAAGCTGAAGCTAAGCTAAAAGCTAAACTAACACTAAGCTAAAGCTAAGCTAAAGCTAAGCTAAAGCTAAGCTAAAGCTAAGCTAAAGCTGAAGCTAAAGCTAAGCTAAAGCTAAAGCTAAGGCTAAAGCTCCCAGGGGACTGGGGGAACTGCGGGGCGGGGACTGGGGGAACCGCCCGGGGCGATTTGCACTGTCCGGCGCCTTTAAGCTAAGAGAGTAAGAACCCTTCTAGGCAGAGCCTAGGTAAGGGAAAAATGCTGCTCTCGCCGAGGCGCCGGCCTCATTTCTGCTCCCGAATCGTTCCGAATCGTTCTCCCGCTGCAGCGTGGGGCCTCATTTTCGGATCGGTGATTGGCCTCCGTCGTTCAGGATGGCGTTCTCGCCCCAGCGCGGGCCTCCTTCTCGCGCGCCCATCCGCCCGCCACCCCCGCGCCGCACCACCACCACCACCACCGCCGCCACCACCGCCACCACCAGCACCACCACCACTACCACAACCACCACCAGCACCACCACCACCACCACCACCACCACCGCCACCCCCAGCACCAGCACCAGCACCGGCACCAGCACCAGCACCAGCACCAGCACCACCACAACCACGCACACACGCACGCACGCACGCACGCGCACCACCACCCACTACGCACGCGCGCGCGGAGCCACAGGTCCGCTACGGCACGCGTCCGCGGATAGAGAAAATCAGCGCCATGGTGAGGGTGGGAGGGGGGGGGGGGGGGGGGGGGGGGTAGGACGTCAGACATGACGCGAGCGCACCTAGCTTGTCAGCCCCCCCTCCTCGCCCCGCAGCGCGGTGGGCTCGTCGCGCGGCGAGGTGAGCTCCAGCCACTTTGCCCCCGACCTGTTCCCGTCGCGGAGCGACCTGGAGCGCCTTGAACCGCTGCGCGAGCAAGTCCGCCACCGCCGCCGAGCGCTCCTGCACCAAGAGGTCGAGCGCCTCGGCGAACGCCCGCAACTCGCGGCACGCGGGCACGCCGATCTCCCGCACGGGGTGCTGCGGGAGGTACGCCGTGAGGAGCTACCGCAGCACGATCGCGCCCTGCGGGTCGACGGCGCTCTCACCCTCCTGTGTGCCGAGGAAGTCCGCCATCTGGACTAAGCTCGCCTCGGCGAGGCGCCCAGGCTGCTCGGTGGCCACCCTGCGGCAGTGAGCCCGCCTGGACATCAACCCGCGCGGGATCAGAGAACTGTCCGCGCCCGCGACGCCCTCCAGGCCCATCTCCTCGCTGCTGCCCTGGCGCCCGTCCAGCAGCCGCGTGAGGACGCCCGCAAGGTCCTGCGCCGCGCGGGAGGCGCCCGCCGTGGCCACCGCGTCCTCGGTCGGCCCCCGACCGCGCGCCCCGCGCGCGCCTCCGTCGGACGGGGGAGGCGCTGCCAGCAGCTTCGGCCCCCCGCGAGCAGCCTCCGCCAGCGGCCGCTTGACCTTGGACCCGGCCTCGACCGCAGGTGCAGCCTGCGCAGCGCCCTCGGCGGGGGGAGCGGCACCCTTGCTGCGGTCCCGCAGCGCTGCGGAGCGGTCCTTCGACTCTTTCAGCCGCGAGCGCAGGACGGCCACCCCACTGGGCGCGGAGGGCCCCTCGCCCAGCTCGCCGAAGAGGTCCTCGAACGGGTGGACGCCCGCGGCGGGCGCCTCGGCAGGCCGAACGGTCCCAGGCGGCGGCCCCAGCAGGTCCTGCGGCCACGCCGCACCTGGGTTGGTGACCCGATACTGCAGCCAGAGCTCCGCCGCCGCCTCGAACGTCAGCCGCGCCACTTCCGAGGCGCGAGCCCGTTCCGAGCAGTTCGGCGGCATCTCGGCCTCGCACAGCGGCACGGGGCCCTCGCAGATGTGCAAGAAGGGCCTGAGCGAGATCACACCGCGCTCGCCCGCACACTGCGACCACCAGTTCCAGTAGCTGTCGTCGCTCCAGAGCAGCCTCACGCGTGCGAACCTGCCGCAGCGCGAGTGCCGCTAGCACAGCCACACGAACTGGCACTGCACCTCTAGGGCGTTGCTGTAGCCGACGGACGCGTACAGCTTTCCGTCCACCAGCGCGACCAGCTCCACATCCTCCAATGGAAGCTTGTCGGCGCCTGCAGCCGCCGCAGGGCGGGCCCGCGGGCCCGGAGCGGGGACGTCGGCCAGCTCCTCGACGTCGTCCCCGTCGTCCACGACCTCGGCCATGGGCCCCGCACGCCGTTGCGGCGAGGGCGGGACCCAGCGGCTCGCCGCCAGCGTCGCCTCCGCCGTTCCCACCCCCGCGCGCGCGCCGCCGCCGCGAGGAGGGGAGGGAGGCTCCCTCGGCGGCCTCCCCTCCCGCGGCGCGCTCCAGGTAGGGCACCGCCTGGTGCCGCCCGACCCCCCGCGCGCTGCCCTCGCAGGGCGCCCGAATGCGCCCTGGGCGCGGGGGCTGGCGGGGCTCTGCTGACGGCACGGGGACCGCCCGAATCCCCACCAAACTTGAGCCACAAGAGGCTACGTGTAGCAGGACGGCGATACGCGCACCCACCCCCTCGTATGAACATACACATGCGTGTATGCGGCCATATGTGTATATATATATATATAAATATATATATATATATATAAATATATATATATATATACTAGAACCATAGCGCGCGATTCGCGCGCGCTCAGGTTCTAGCAGGCCCCAAGCCTTGACGAATTCACTGCTGCTCCACTGAAGTAGTGGACCACAATCCACGCATGCCAATCCGCATTCCGGAAGGCCTTCGAGGAAAATGGTTGTGTAGGGCGGCGGAGGCCGTGTGAATCGGGTTCCCAGAAGGCCTTCTGGGAGCATGGGTTTGGGGCGTCTTGGGGAGCCTGTTGGGGCGTGCCGTCGTCGTCGTCGTCGTCGTCGTCGTCGTCGTCGTCGTCGTCGTCGTCGTCGTCGTCGTCGTCGTCGTCGTCGTCGTCGTCGTCGTAATGTCGTCGTCGCCTATTGGGGCGCGTCGTCGTCGTCGTCGTTTCGTCGTCGTCGTCGATTCAAGAGGGCACTTGGGGCAACTTTGTGCGAAACGATCTGCGGAGGGCCGCGAGAAGGCGATCAGTCATGTTCCCAACCAACTTCCCAGACAGCTCTCCTGTAGCATGATGGTACTTCGAAGCCTCCGGAGACTCGCCGGCCCATGATGAACCATGTCCCTGGAAGGCTTTCTGGGGACATGGTTTGTTGGGGTGTGTTGGGGGGTCTCTTGGGCGTTCCCTGGGGGCCCCTTGGGGGCCTCCGGGAACTCTCGGGCCCATGATGAACCATGTCCTTGGAAGGTTTTCTGGGGACATGATTTCTTGGGGTGTGTTGGGGGGCCTCTTGGGCGTTCCCTGGGAGCCCCTTGGGGGTCTCTTGGGGCTTCCTGGGGGCCTCTTGGGCGCCTCACGGGGCTTCGTGGGAGCCTCTTGGTGGCCTCCGGGGGCCTACAGGCGGCCTCGAGGGCCAGAGACCTCGAAATACCGGTTGGCGCTCCCCCTCTGGGCCCTCTCTTGGGGAGCTCTTGGGGCACAGTTGGGTTGTCTGGGGAGCCTCCTGGGCGTCTTGGGGCCCTCTTCGGGGCCTCCTGGCCCGTCTTCGAGCGATTTGAAGGGCCTCCGAGCGAGGCCGTGAGGGAGCGCTGGGAAGCGGGGAACGCGAGAACGCCTAAATCCTTTAAAAACCATCGGAAAACGAGTGAATCTTGCATCCCAAGGCCCTCTTGGGGAGCCTCTTGAGTCCGTCCTGGAGCGTGTTCGAGTCCTCGTCGGCCGTCTTGAGGGCAGCTTGGGCGTCTTCGGGGCCTCTTGGGACCGTCTAGGGTCCTCTCGGGACCTCCATTAGCCTGTCGTGGCCTGCTTCGGGGCGGGCCTGGGCCGCCTCGGGACCCCTCTGGGCCTTCGCTTGGCTCGCTCTTGGGGCACACTTGGGTTGTCTGGGGAGCATCCTGGGCGGTCTTGGGGCCCTCGTCGGGGCCTCGTGGGCCTTCTTGGAGCGATCTGAAAGTCCTCCGAGGCCGTGAGGGAGCGCTGGAAAGCGGGAAAGGCGAGAACGCCAAAATCCAAAACACTCGGAAAACGAGTGAATCTTGCCTTCCAGGACCCTTTTGGGGAGCCTCTTGAGTCCGTCCCGGAGCGTTTTGAAGTCCTCGTCGTCTGTCTTGAGGGCATGTTGGGCGTCTTCGGGGCCTCGAGAGACCGTCTTGGGTCCTCTCGGGACCCCCTTAGCCTGTCGTGGCCTCCTTCGGGGCGGGCTCGGGCCGCCTCGGGAGCTCTGGACCCCCCCTCCAACCCCTGGACCCCTAGTGGGCACCGATGGGGAGAACAGGCAGCGGCCCGCCCCCCCCCCCCGGGCCTACTCCGAGATAGAGAATCATGTTCCCGGGAAGCTTTCTGGGAGCATGATTTGTTCGGCTCTCTAAGAGGGGGGCCTCTGGGGGCTTACCGAGGGGCGCCTTTTGGCCTTGTCGGCAAACCTATTGGAAACATGGTTGGGGCGGTGGGCGGAAGCCCAAGGAATCATGTTCCCGGAAAGCTATCTGGGAAATACGATTCACCGAAGTGTCTTGGGGTCCCGCAGGGGGCTTCCCTGGGGGTCCCTTGGGGGCCCATTGGGGCTTCCGGGGGGCCTCTTCGGAGCCTCACGGAGTTTCTTGGGAGCCTCTTGACGGCCTCCGGGGGCGTCCTAAGAGCCTCTCAGGCCGGAGACCTCGAAATGTCGCGCTCTTCGGGCCCTCTTGGGTCGCTCTTGGGGCTCTCTCGGGGCGCTCTCGAGGCCCTCTTGACTGATCTGGGGAGCCTCCTGGGCCGTCTCTGGGCTTTCTTGGGAGCCTCTTCAGCCGTCTTGGAGCGATCTGAAGGGCCTCTGACGCGGTCCGGGACCGTGGGGAGGCGGAACATGGGAGAGCGCAAGAATGCTTCAAAAACCATTGGACAATATATGATTTTCGGCTTCTGGGGCCCTTTGGGGGGGCCTCTAGAGGCGCTCCTGGGGCGTTTTGGCGGCGTCGTCGGCCGTCCTGAGGCCATCTTCGGCGTGTCCGGGGCCTCTGGGGGCTGTCTTTCGGCGTCCTGGGAACCCAAGAATCATGTTCCCCGAAAGGCTTCCGGGAACATGATTTCGAACGAGGCCCTCTTGGGCCTCCCTGAGGCCGTCTTGGGGGCCTCCTGGGCTGGCTTTGGGGCCTCTTGGGCCGTCTCGGGGGGGTCCGTGAGCCCTGCAGGACGACCCTTTGGGGCCGTCTTGGGCTCTATTGGGTCTCTCTTGGGCTGTCTTGGGGCTCCTCGGGGGCGTCTGGGGTACTGCGAAGACGAAGCAAAGGAGTATGCTGAATATGTACGTTTTACTACGGGGACGGGCTGATTTTTGCCTCTTGAAGGCCCTCTTGGGGCCCTCTTTGGCCATGTTCAAGCCATCCCCGGCCCTCTTGGGTCTCGCTGAGGCTGTGATGGGGCCCTCTTGGGGTCGAAGGGGCCCTGGGAGCCCGGAAGTAATGTTCCCGGAGAGGCTTCCCGGAACATGATTTCGAACGGGGCCCTCTTGGGCCTCCCTGAGGCCGCCTTGGGGGCCTCCTGGGCTTCGGAGCCTCTTGGGCCGTCTTGGGGGGTTCCGTGAGCCCCACAGGCCGACCATTTGGGGCCGTCGTGGGCCCTCTTGGATCTCTCTTGGGCTGTCTTGGGGCTCCGCGGGAGCGTCTGGGGCACTGAGAAGACGAAGCCAGCGAGCATGCTGAAAATGTACGTTTTACACGGGAAATGGGTCGATTTGCGCCTCTTGAAGGCCCTCTTGGGGCCCTCTTCGGCCATCTTCAAGCCATCTCTGGCCCTCCTGGGCCTCGCTGAGGCTGTCCTGGGGCTCAGTGGGGGGCCCTGGGAGCCCGGAAATAATGTTCCCGGAGAGGCTTCCCGGAACATGATTTCGAATGGGGCCCTTCTGGGCCTCCCTGAGGCCGCCTTGGGGGCCTCCTGGGCCGGCTTCGGGGCCTCTTGGGCCGTCTTGGGGGGGTCCGTGAGCCCCACAGGCCGACCCTTTGGGGCCGTCTTGGGCCCTCTTGGGTCTCTCTTGGGATGTGCTGGGGCTCCGCGAGGGCGTCTGGGGCACTGTGAAAACGAAGCCAGCGAGTATGCCGAAAATGCACGTTTACTAAGGAAATGGGCAGATCCTTGCCTCTTGAAGGCCCTCTTGGGGCCCTCTTCGGCCATCTTCAAGCCATCTCTGGCCCTCCTGGGCCTCGCTGAGGCTGTCCTGCGGCTCTGCAGGGGGCCCTGGGAGCCAGGAAGTAATGTTCCCCAGAGGTTTCCTGGAACATGATTTCGAACGGGGCCCTCTTGGGCCTCCCTGAGGCCCTCTTGGGGGCCTCCTGGGCCGGTTTCGGGGCCTCTTGGGCCGTCTTTGGGGCGTCCGTGAGCCCCACAGGCCGACCCTTTTGGGCCGTCTGGGGCCCTCTTGGGTCTCTTTTGGGTCTCTCTTGGGATGTGCTGGGGCGCCGCGGGGGCGTCTGGGGCACTGTCAAGACGAAGCCAGCGAGTATGCCGAAAATGCACATTTTACGTGGGAAATGGGCAGATTTGTACCTCTTGAAGGCCCTCTTGGGGCCCTCACGGGCCCTCTTGGGGCGCTCTTGGGCGTCTTCGGGGCCTCTTCAGGCTGTCGCGACCATCTGTACGGCCCGCGTGGCCTGTCGTAGGCAATTTGAAAGCGGCCCAGGGCAGTCCCGGGGGGTCTGTGACCCCCCAAAGGTTCGGGGGGCCCTCATGGGGGATGATGGCCCCCCCCCCCCCCCCCCCCCCCTCCTCCCACCCCCCTCCCCCCCCCTCCCCCCTCCCCCCTCCCCCCGGCCTACCTATATATATATATATATATTATATATATATATATATATATATATATATATACACATATATATACTATATATATATATATAGAGAGAGAGAGACATACATACATGCATGCATGCATACATACATACATACATACATGCATACATACATACATACATACATACATACATACATACATACACATATATACAAACATATTACGTACACATTTATAGATATACATAGAGAGAGAGAGAGATGAACCTAAAATGTGGTACAATCGTGGTGCAAATCATGTGGTTCGATCGATATGATGCACCCTATGTATACTGCAATATATGTGATGCAACGTACATTGTGCAATGCATGTGGTGCAATATGATGTTGTTGTTGATGATGATGATGATGCTGATGATGATGATGATGATGTGTATATACATATACATATATATATATATATATATATATATATATATATATATACATTTGCACATATATGTTTCTCTCCCCGCTTGAACCCCCCAGGTCTTTTAGCCGACGCTCACCAGAGGTTCGTCACAGAGCGGTGGCCTCTCGGGCCGAAACTGGAGCAGATGAGTTCCACTGAACTTCCTGCCCCGTCTTGCCTCTCGCCAGCGCCGCCAGCCCCGAGCGGCCTTCCCCCGGAACCCGAGGCAGGGCCCTCGTAGGCCTTTGACTCCAGAAACCCTCCACGGGACCCCAGACCGAGACCAGATGAAGGCCGCCAGCAGCCCGAAGGGAAGAAAGGCGCTGGGCGAGGCAAGGCGTGACTGAGAGGGCAACGAAACTCCCAAGATCGCTCATCCTCCAATGAGGGTGGCTCGAGGGTGGGAGCACAAAGCTTCGGGCGAGGCGGCGCGCGTCGCAAGCAGACTGGGGGGTGAGCGTGGCACGAAACAACACACATTAGAAACGTGATATTATGTTTCTCTCCCCGCTTGAACCCCCCAGGTCTTTTGGCCGACGCTCGCCAGAGGTTTGTCGCAGAGCGGCGGCCTCTCGGGCCGAAAGCGGAGCAGATGAGTTCCACTGAACTTCCTGCCCCGTCTTGCCTCGCGCCAGCGCCGCCAGCCCCGAGCGGCCGATTTTCCGCCCGGAACCCGAGGCAGGGCCCTCGTAGGCCTTTGAATCCAGAAACCCTCCACGGGACCCCAGACCGAGACCAGACGAGGGCCGCCAGCAGCCCGAAGGAAGAAAGGCGCTGGGCGAGGCAAGGCGCGACTGAGAGGGCAACGAAACTCCCAAGAGCGCTCTTCCACGACTCCCTCTCTGGCTGTGCCGAAAAACCTTAGGCCACATCGTGGACCAGCAAAATGCCAAGATAACAAAGTCTCTGATGGCATGCTGGCGAGAACTGCGTCTCTGAAAGGGCCTGCTGACCTTCTGCTATGTGTATACGAGCAGTGGCCGAATCCTGCCATCTCCCCTTCTCAAGGGTGGCAGGCATATTAAGAGTTCTCACAAAATGCGATGTGGCCCCCCCTCGTCTGAGACTGCAAGGTCGGAACTGACATTGCTGGCATTCGAGGGCAGTGCACAACTGCTCAAACTTGTCACGGAATTCACGGATGCTCGAGTTGAGAATGAGAGCTTCAGGACTCAGATGGCGAAGCAAGAAACTGGCGAGCTGCACAACTGACGGGTCATCGATCACCACTGACTCCTGCCGATGGAACCGCAAGCCACTTTTTGTGATCGGAAGGATGATGACGATCTTGGCGCGATCCTCGTCGATAGCTATCTGCCACCGGCGCAGCGTCAGCATCTCGGTAGTCCTCAGGAAGCCTGCGAAGCCCAGCACGAGCAGCACTGCGATGTCATTGCGGCCCCAGCCCCTCGCCGTGGCCGCCATCGCCAGCAGGGCCACCTCGGGCAATGGCAGGACGCGCCGCGGCAGCTCGAGGTTCTGCCAAGCTCGCAGCAGTCGCCAAGAGGCTGGCAGGATCCGCTTCTTCCGCAAGAGGAACTGAAGTGCCGACAAAGCGTTGCCCGCCAGGCCCTGCGGGTGGCCCTCGGCCCAGAGCCACTCGATCCATTCGGCCACGAGGAGGTCGAGCTTGTCAACGTGATCTGAAGCTCCCGTCCAAGTCAAGCCTCGGCTCGCAACCCAATCTGAGAACCGTCTAACTGCATTGTGGTAGAGATCGAGCGTCCGCGGCTGCACCAGATTGTGAGAGAGGCGCCCCACACCAGCTCGAAGGTGTCGACGTGTGGCCTGATCTGCTGCCGCTCGCACGCGGCGAGGTCTACGCACTGGCATCTGGCGGCCGCCCAGACCTCACCGCCGCCCGCGATGGATTATCGGCGGGGTTGCGGTCGGTCTTTGTGTAGCCGTACACGGGGCGAGCCAGAGCAGCCAAGATCAAGGCACCAATGCGTCGAACTGAGGTATGCAATATATAAGAGGATGAGCGACCACGAGTGATCACTCCTAAACCTGCCTGGGAATCCATCAAGTGACAGAAACGTGTACGTAAATGATGAGAGGAACGAAATCTCCATCTGAGAGCCTCCAGCGTCGCTCGCACCTCGAGGTCCGTGATGTGCGAGGGTCTCTTCCACTCCCAGATGGCGGTCGCGCGCCAGGTCCAGCGGGCCACACGGATCGGCCTCCTGGGCCACAGGTCTGGACGCATCGCCTCGAAGGTGCCCAGCCTGATGTCGCTGCCACGAGCCTCAGCCCGACGCGCCAGCTCCTCCACGATCACGATGCTCGGGTCCAGCGCCGCGTCCGGCTCCTCCAGGCTGTGCTGTCTGATGGGCACGCCCTCATCGTGGTTGACGTCGTCGAGGGTGACGCTGGCATCCTCGATCGTGGCGCCGCCACCTAAGTCGCGCATCTCCACCACCGAGGGGACGGCGTGCAAGTACCCAAACTTCACCGCCCAGTGCGACAGGATCCACGCCACCACCACGCACTGGAAGCTGTTGCCCAGCAGGGAGCAGCGAGTCGCCTCCAGCTCGTTCTTCTCCAGCTTTCTGGCCCTGGTGACCCGAGCTGTGATGGTGTGCCCTGGCAAGAAGTCAAGAATCAGCTCTCTCTCCACGCTGTTGGGTGGTCTGAACACACCACTGGGATCCTCGATGCAGTTCTCGTTCTTAAACTGGTATGGCGCATAGCAGTACTTGAAATCTTGCCATCTCTGAAGCTCCTCCTCAGAGCAACGCTGCAGCCCAGGAGGAAACTTCCCAGGGGCGCGCCGAGGAATACATCGCAAGAATGTTGGCAACCGAAGCTGCTCATCCGCGTCTCCCGCCCACTTGAGATCCTGGCTCAGCCAGCGCCTCATCGGGCCAGGGCCCCCAGGCACATGGATCATCTTGACGCCCTCGGAGACGGAGACGTCGCCTTGCCACTCGCACAGCAGGTTCTCGTCGATCCAGCACAAGCGGTCGCGATAGCAGTGCGCGACGCAGCCAGCCTCGACACGACTTGGCTGGTGACCGAGGTGCTCGCTCATAACGCTGCGCGGCTCGGCATCCATCGAAGCCACGTTCTCGATCAAAGTCACGAGCCGACAAAACTCACCCAGCACTTCCTCTAGGAGCAGGCGGATGCGGGTGATCTCAAAGAACAGCTTAGAGCGCCTCCCCTGAAGCCCGACGCGCTCCACGTTGATGCGAGCGAGGTCGGTGCACGGGCTTCCGCCGATGAGGAGGATCCACTTGATGTGGGGCACGCGATCTCTGATCGCCATCGCCTCAGCGTGCCCGACGGACTGCGCGTCGCCAACCTCCAGCACCTCGGGCCACGCATACTTGGTCACCCGCTTGGCCTCGGCATCGATCTCCGCGGACACGAACAGCGCCGGGGCGAGACCCGAGAGGTCCAAGGCCCTGCGAGCCCCGCCCATCCCATCGAAAAAAGATACTAGCACCACCTCGTCGCGAAAGTCCGTCACGAGCCTCCTGCTCGCTGCTCTTGCCGCTGCGACTCCATCTCGCCGAAGGAGGACGGAACGGCAGACGGCGCCCCTCTGCATGCTGGCGTCGGACACCGTCACCAGACCGCTGATGGGCACGCGTAGGTCGCAGCGCAGTAGTGGCAGCAGCGTCAGAGCCGAGATGAGCTCCTCGCGAACCTTGGCAGGCAAAGAAGCCTGGCCCTTGATGCGGACCAAGAATCGCAATAACTCGGTGAAGCACATCATCGCCTCCCTCCTGAAGAGCAGACAACGCACCCAGCTGCCCGCCAAGATCTGCATCCACTTCTGCGTGGCGACCCTCCTCCTAAGCGTCTCGAAGGTGAGAGAGACCAAACGCTGCACGGACTGGGCGGGGGGTCCGATGGCGCCCTGAGCCCCGTCGATCGCCTCCCCCAAGGACTGCGATTTCACCTCCCGGATGACGGCCTTGTTCTCGCTCCGAGGTACCCCGAAGCTCTGGTACCTCTCTCTCGCTACCTGGGCCAGCTCGCTCACGCCCTTCTCCTGGAGCTGGTTCGCCTGCCACCAGTCGGTGATCTCGAGCACGTCAAGGTTGTCGATGTAGATCTGCCACGCGCGCCACACCGACATCGAGCCGAATATGTCCCTCAACGCCTTGATCAGCACGTCGCCGTGGCAAGCTTGCGAACACCTGCAGTGGCAAAGACGGCGGGCGCCGTTTAGTGATGCCAGGTCCCTCAGCCGCTGAGGGCTCTCGTGCAGGTACTGCTCGTACAAGGTGATCACCTCTTGACGCGACCAGCCCTCGTTCATGCGGTACGGGTTGCCCCAGGTGGACGCCTCCAGATTCAGCTTCGAGGAGCCGCGGCCGATGTAGATCTCGGGTTTGCCATCGTCGTAGGCACCGCCGACCTGACCCCGAACAGGGGCCACAGCTCCACCGTCAAGGTAAGCACGACGCGCAGGCGGCATGGGAGCATCTTTGCGAAGCTCCTCGCAAGCAGCCAGCTGTTGGAGTCGAGGATGCCACGATCGAAGCAGACGGCGATGGATGCGTTGAATTACTCCTGTCGCTGAGATCCAGCCCACGGGGACCACCACGGCCGCCAGATATGTCAGCCCCGCGCCAGGTAGACCGACAGCGGCCCGCCGCACCGGCTTGGAGATGGCCATGTACTTCAACCAGGCGTCGCACAGGCTGTACACATAGAAGCAGCACTTCAGGTCCTCCGCGCTCCAGAGCAAGACCTCCCCTGAGCGCAACACTATACTTTACCTCTTGCCGCTGTGAGGGAGCAAGGGCATATCCCCCTCTATGGCGCGCTGAATCAAGTTGGACGGGATGATGTTCATCACCAATCTCTGGGGGCCCTCGCCCCTCACGTGGGAGCCCTTCTTCACGCCGAACATGCCGCCCATGATCTTCTGGCCTCTAACCTCCGCGATCTCTTCGTACTCGATGGGCTTCAAGATGCCGCGCGTGACGAGGTCGCCTCCGATCAGCTCCCACTCTGAGTTGGAGGCCCACGCCTTGGGCGTCGGCGGCAGGTCTCCAATCTCCTCGACATTTTTCAGGATGAGCCTGGGGTCAGACAGCGCCGCCTGGATCCAGCCCTCGGCGACGTCTACCGCTTTGACCGCTGCGCAGGCATCGATCGGCGGCAGCGCCTCCAGTAACCTCGACCTGTCGAGCGGCTCGGCTGGGAAGACCTCCTCGCCATCATGCGAGGTCGCCGCCGCTGTCAGCTCCGACTCCCAATCCACGATGGGTATCGTCCCCGAGCACTGATCACATAACACCCGGACCTCGTACAGCAAGTTGCTATGCGCCTGACGCTGCACGGCACTCGGTGGCGCCTCAAGGGCGGCCGACCAGCTGCGCGCGTAGTGGTAGTTGAGGCCCGTCACGATGGCGTGCACCCAGTTCAGCTCAGCCTCCGTGCCCTCGGCCCGCAAGCCGCTCTCCTCTGCGCGATCTCCACGACCCAGAGGAGCGGCCCGAATGTTGAACGCGATCGGGAGAGGAAGTAGATCTCGTCTCTCTCGTCGACCATTCGGTGGTGAGCGTCGTGAACCATCAGAAAGATCAGGGACGCTATCAAGTTCGTCTCGGAGACTCCGAAGATTATGATGAGGTAGAGCTGGCACAGCGTCGGAGGGTGTACGTCGAGAGGCCGGGTGTGAGCAGTCGCCAACCACACTACAATCGGAAGAACGTCGACGAGCCGAATATGAATCTGCATGCTTCGGAACGGCATCGGGTGTACATTCAGGAGCCAGTAAAGGTGCACTATCAGCGTCTGCAACATCGGGTATACGTTGAGGAGCCAGGTGTGACAAAGCGATCTTCTGAATAATCGGGTAAACGTGTCAGGGCGCGGTGCAACGCACGGCTAATCTCTCGCAGTAAACAGTCCCCAAAGAGCTCCAGCGGAGAGCCAGAAAAAAGGGCTGATGAACAAGGTATTGAATTCATGAAATCATTCTTTGCGCCCAAGTGGACGTCATGCTCCACGTCATGCATGTTGGAGAAGAAAGAAGGGGAGGGCTCCTCGAAGGCGTCGGCATCCAAAGTGGTAGACCTGCCAGACTCGCCTTCACTGGAGTTCACTTCGATCACAGAGCGCGGGCTCATCGACGGTCCTTGCCCTTCGACTTGCCCTTCGACCTCTGCGACTTCCCCTTGCCGAGGCGCTTCCCAGGTTTGCCCTTGCCTGGTTTGCCTTTGCCTCGGCCCTTGGACTTCATGCTCTTGCCGCCCTTGGGGTTCCTCGAAGGGCTCTGATTCGATCTCCGCGTCGGCGACTTCGAGCTCGCTCGCCTCTCCGAGTCCCCCGCGAAGTGAACTCGCCGAGCTGGGGGGGGGGCGGCCTGGCATTGCCCTGCTGCGGTGGGCGAAGAATCGGCCGCCTGTCGGGACCCGGGCTGACTCCTCCGCGAGGAATCCCGCGCGGTGATCCCGGCGCGGCGGCGGCAGGGGGCGGCGCTGCAGGCGGCGTGCCTGGCTGCGCTGGCCCCCCTGCGGCGGCGCCTGGGCTCGCGGGGGCGGCGCCAGCGGCTGCGCTCGCAGCTGCGGCTCGCCGCTTCTCCGCGCGCCAGCGTGACTTTCTCGAAACCTTCTCGCGGGAGAGCATGGAGGTGACCTTCTGGGGGCCGTTCTGGTTCTGGTTATTGCCAGGGGCTGCGGCTGCTGGCCTTTGAGAGGGGGGGTGTCCTGGGCTGCCCCCCCCCCCCCCCTCGGCCTGACCCCCCTAGCAGACGTTGCCGCTGCCCTTCTTGGCCTTGGCCACGCTCTCTGCCAGGCCGTGCATCCTCCTGTGCTTGCTCACCGCGTCGTGCACCTCCTCCTGCCTCGCGAGCCCCACTCCCAGGTCGTCGCAAAGCTCGAGGTGCTGCGCCACCTGCCAGCTCGATCGCCTTCAGCCTCTGCATGAGGAGGTCTCCGAGATGGTCCAGTTCTCCTCGAAGCAGGGCGTCGAGGCACTCGCCGACTGTCTTAATTTCACGCACGCTCCTGACTCCCATCTCGCCCTGAGGGTGGTGGCCGTGCCAGACGCTGGTGATGTATTGCACCGCTGCTGCTGCTAGCTCGCCCAGGCTCTCCTGACCGTCCGCCCCCCCACGCCGCGCAAGATACTTCTTGATCTGTTCCGCCCCGCTGGAGAGTAACGCACCAGGGACCTCTCGCGCTAGATGAGCAGTCCTGCGGCCTGATCCGACGTGTGGGGCGCCGTCAAAAAGCGAGTCCTCGGAGCTGCTGCCACCTGAACCGTCACGACGTCGACGTCGGCCATGGCGTCTGCGTTTGCTCCCCGTCAATGCAGCCTCGGCACGGTCCGTCAATGTCTCGCCGATGCTTCGCTTTTGATGCAGTCGCTTCTTGAGCTCCGCAATCTTCCTCTGCAGATCCCCAGGCGTGGGCTGAGCCGCAGGACTTCCAGGAGCGAAAGGGGCGGCAGCAGGGAGAGCAGCCGCGGGCGCGCCTGCAGCAGCTCCAGGGTTTGCACCGCCAGGCTGCTGAACCCAGGCCTCCGTCAAGCTGCTGGGCGAGCGCATGCGGTAGGTTTCCACGTGCAGCACCGACCTCTGAGGCCATTGGACCAGCCCAGCACACACACACACACACACCCGCCTGCTGCGTGCACAGGTGCAGCACCGCGCCTCCTAGGCTGGCGAAGCTGCCAGCCAGCATGGGCCACAACGAAGCGCTGCTGCAGCCCATGAACGACGCCTCCACGAAGCACCCCATGCTGTCGCCAGGCCACACACTCTGCACCTGAAAGAGTGCAGTCCCAGCCGCGCTCCCGAAGTTGTCCAGCGTCACTCCCTCCAGCGCGCATCCTGGAGTGAGGCCCAAGCGCTGGTAGGCCATCGGCGACGACGGGCCGTGCACCCAAAGGCCTGCTCCTCCTGGCGGGACCGCCGCCAGGTGGCAGGCCTGGCACTGCTCCAGCGGCGGCGCCGCCCGCGGGAGCGCCGTGACCCACGACAGCGGCCGCGCCACCGCCAGGACCTGGTGGTACAAGTCCTCCGGCGCTGCCGCTCCACCAGGGACTCCGAGAGCTGAAGCGGGTGGTGGCCCTGGAGCTCCAGCAGCGCCGTTGGCGGCGACCCCGAGGCCAGCGCATCCAGCACCAAAGGGGGTTCCGCCTCCAGCCACTCCAGGGCCTGGCCCAGCAAGGACACCTGCAGCACCTGCAGCGGGCACCAAGCCTCCCAAGGGCCCGCCAGCGCCAGCCACCGGCCCCACGGGGGGTCCGCCTGCAGCTCCGCCAACGGGCACACCTCCTGCGACGCCTTCTGCCGCGGCGGCCGCTCCAGCGACGCCTCGCCGAGCCCCAGCGCGCCTGCGAGCCCCTCCAGCAGCGCCTCCAGCCGCTGCCGCTCCGCCGCTTCCAGCAGGTTGTGCCCCGGCAGCGCCGCCAGCCGCTGCAGCCGCGCCTTCGACAGGTGGTGCCCCAGCCGCACCTCCAGCAGCTGCAGCACCGCCACGTCCACATCCGATCGCCTTGGCGTTCGCCTTCGCCTTGCCTCGGCCGACGCCTCGACCACGGCCGACTCCCGCAGGACGCGCAGGCAGCGCCGCTGCGGCCCCCGTTGGCAGCGCCAGGAAACCGCCCGCGCCAGGCGCGCCTGCTCCAGGCGTTCCTCCTCGCCCTCGGCCCGCGCCGACGGCCACGGCCGCCAACAGCGCCACGGCCACCGCCCCCATCAGCACCGCGTCGCCTCGGTCGTGCTGGCGGCGCGCGAGGCGGGCCGAGCGGGGCCGCGCCCACGGCGCATCTGTAAGCGCAAAGTTTCGGACGAGGCGGCACGCGTCGCAAGCAGACTGGGGGGTGAGCGTGGCACGAAACAACACACATTAGGAACATGATATTCTTTGAATGGCCTCCGGCCAGTGCCACCGATCCGGGGCGCTCTGGATGCTGGCGGTTGGTGCGACGACGACGGCGACGACGACGACGTCGACGCCGACAGAGGACGATTTACGACTAGGACCTACTAGGAGGGAGGCGGGAGGCGGGAGGCGGGAGGCGGGAGGAGGGAGGAGGGAGGATGGGGAGGATGGGGAGGAGGCGGACGAGGAGGAGGAAAACGAGGAGGAGGAAGAGGAGGAGGAGGAGGAGGAGGAGAACAAGGAGGAGCAGCAGGAAGAGCAGAAGCATGAATGAGGATACTGAGAACGAGGATGAGGACGAGGATGCGGACGAGGACGGGAACGATGATGATGAGGGTGATGATGATGCTGCTGATGATGATGTTACTGGTGATGGTGATGATGCAGCTGATGATGATGATGACGACGATGATGATGATGATGATGATGATGATGATGACGACGACGACGACGACACGACGACGACGACGACGACGACGACGACGACGACGACGACGACGAGACGACGACGACGACGACGACGACGACGACGACGATGATGATGATGATGATGATGATGATGATGATGATGATGATGATGATGATGATGATGATGATGATGATGATGATGATGATGATGATGATGATGATGATGATGATGATGATGATGATGATGATGATGATGACGATAACGAGGAGGAGGAGGAGGAGGAGAAGGAGGAGGAGGAGGAGGCAGGCGGCGACGAGGTGGCGACGGGGCGGCGACGGCGGCAACATTGCCGCCAGACCGACAGACAGGCCCAGACGACGGGCGGCGACGAGGCAGCGACGCGGCGGCGACGGCGGCAACATAGCCGCCAAACCGACAGACAGGCCCATGCGACGAGCGGCGACGAGGCGGCGACGGGACGGCGACGGCGGCAACGTAGCCGCCAAACTGACAGACAGGCCCAGTTCCTTAGAGCAAAAGAAAAACTCAAAGTGCAAGCGTTGTTTTGGGAATGTGGCTCAAGATGCATAAGGTCAAGAGTCAGACCATGAATAATGAACACATGAGAAGACACGATCGATTGGCCAATCCCACTATCATGTCAAATCCAACCCGTCCAAAGTTACATAGAAACGCGTCGCGTTGCAAGTGCCCATGTGTTTTCCCAATGCGTCCAAGTCCCCAACTTCCTCGCGATGACAAGATAATATCGACGCAGTACCTGGTCTATATAGCAGCACGCTGGGCCAACGACGCCGAAACAACCCATGCGTATATATTATAACTAGAACCACGCGCGCGCTTCGCGCGCGCTTCGATTCTCGCGCATGCTCCTGTTCTAGCCGGCTCCGAAGACGGTATTAGCAGGCACAGGTCCGATCCCGTGACGTTTCCCAAAATACCCGCAGAATCTATCACCTGAACCCCACACCGTAACCCGAACACCAACTCCTAAAATCTTATACCCAAGCCCTGACACCCGAACAAATCAGAACACCCCAGACCGAACACCCGAATTAACCCAAGCACCGATCATCTGCACCCGAGCCCGAAAACCCTAACCCAATACTCGAACTCCCGAACAGCCCAACACTATCACCTGAAATCAAACAGCCGAACTTTAAAATTCTAGCCCTAACCTAACACCCTTACCCTGACACCCTCACCCTTACACCCTAACCGTGACACATAATATCCGAGCCCTGAGCCCGAAACCGAACGCCTCAACAACCTGACCCAAACACCCTAGCTCAACACCTTGACAGAAACACCCTGACTCCTCATCTGGCTCGTCCTTCAGAGCCTTCTCGCCCAGAGCTCCCGCTCGGGGCGGAGAAGGACAAGGCGAGAATATGATGGATGTGGGGAGAGGGAGGGAGATGGAGAAGGAGGGAGAAGCAGGAGAGAGGGAGGAGTGATGACGAGGGAGAAGGAGAGAGAAGGAGGCAAAGAGGAGGAGAATGAGGAGAAGGAGGAGGTGGGAGGAGGAGGACACATGCGTACATGCAGACAAGTGCACACAAACAGAGGCACGTACAAACAATACCTGTGCGCGGGTCGTGAGTCAGGGGATCTTGGATGCCTTTCGGTGCCTCGCGGAACGATTCTCAGGAACTTCTTGGACGCTTCTGCGGGGCCTCCGGGGGGCCTCTCGGCGCCTCTGTGAGCCTCTCGGGAGCTTCTGGGGCTCTCTTGGGAGCGCCCTGGAGGCCTCCCGGATGGTCTCGTCGGCGTGTTGGGGGACAGACGGCCAGAGATGAGGCCCCACGGCCCTTCTTGGAACCTTCTTGGGGCCCTCTTGGGGCTCCCTTGGGGCCCGCTCGGGGCTCACTTGGGCCGCCTTGAGGCCCTCCTGGGCCGACCCGAGACCGCCCCGAGCCGCCCCGGGGCGCCCGTGGGTGCCTCCTGGGGCTGCTTGGGCGCTCTGATCGCCAAGGGGGCGAACTTGCCAAAAAGAAGCGTTTTGCGGCAGGAATGGGGCCATCTTGGTCTCCCGGGGCCCTCTCGGAGCTCGCTTGGGGCGTCTTGAGGGCCGCCTGGCCCTTCTGGAAGCCATCTCGAGCCGTCTTGAAGCGCCCCCTGGGGCCCTCTCGGAGCCCTCTTGGGGCTCCCTTGGGGCCCGCTTGGAGCTCGCTTAGGCCGTCGTGTGGCCCTCCTGTGCATCGGTTCTAAAGGACCCCCCACCTTGCAAAATCTGTTCCAGGGACCCCCCCACCACGCCCGACATCCCCAGCCTCCTGGAGGTTCGGTTATTAGAACCCCCTCACCCTGCAAAATATGTCTTGGGACCACCCCCACGCCCGAACCCCGCCACGCCTGACATCCCCAGCCTCCTGGAGCCTCTGTGCATCGGTTCTTAGGGATCAACCGCCCTGCAAAATCTCTCTCGGGAACCCCACCACCACGCCCGACATCCCCAGCCGCCTGGAGCCCCTGCGCATCGGTTCTCAGGGACCCCCCACCCTGCATCCTGTCCCGGGACCACCCCCTACCACGCTCGACATCCCAAGCCTCCTGGAGCACCTGAGCATCGGTTCTTGGGGGGCCCCCCATCCGACAAAATCAGTCCCGGGACCCCTCCCACCACGCCCGACATCCCCAGCTTCCTGGAGCCCCTGTGCATCGGTTCTAAAGGACGGGCCACCCTGCAAAATCTGTTCCAGGGACCCCCCCACACCACGCCCGACATCGATCCCTAGCCACCCCCGACCATTCCTAGCCTCCTGGAGCCCCTGTGGATCGGTTCTGAGGGACCCCCCACCCTGCAAAATATGTCCCGGGACCTCTGGGACCCCCCCCACCACGCCCGAACCCCACCACGCCTGACATCCCCAGCCTCTTCGAGCCCCTGTGCATCGGTTCTTCGGGATCCCCCACCCTGCAAAATCAGTCCCAGACCCCCCCCAACCACGCCCGACATCCCCAGCCTCCTGGAGCCCCTGTGCATCGGTTCTTAAGGACCTCCCACCCTGCAAAATCTTCCCCGGACCCCCCCCCACTACGCTCGACATCCCCAGCCTCCTGGAGCACCTGTGCAGCGGTTCTTGGGAACCCCCCACCCTGCGTTATCAGTCCCGAGACCCCCCCCCACCACGCCCGACATCCCCAACTTCCTGGGGCCCCTGTGAATCGGTTGTTGGCGACCCCCAACCCTGCAAAATCTGCTCCAGGGATTCCCCACCACGCTCGACAACCCCAGCCTCATGGATCCCCTGCGCATCGGTTCTTGGGGACCCCCACCCTGCAAAATCTGTCCCGGGACCCCCTCCCACCACGCCCGAAACCCACCACGCCTGACATTCCCAGCCTCCTGGAGGTCCTGTGGATTGGATATTAAGGACCCCCACCCTGCCAAATCTGTCCCTGGACCCCCACCACCACGCCCGACACCCCGAACCTCCTGAAGCCTCTGCGCATCGGTTCTGAGGGACCCCCACCCTGCAAAATCTATCCCTGGACCGCCCCCCACCACGCTTGACATCCCCAGCCTTCTGGAGCCCCTGCGCATCGGCTCTTGGGGACCCCCCGCCTTGCATCATCTGTCCCGGGACCCCCCCCCACCACGCTCGACATCCCCAGCCTCCTGGAGGACCTGTGCATCGCTTCTTAGGGACCCCCCACCCTGCAAAATCTGCCCCGGGACACCCCCTCACCACGCCCGACATCCCCAGCCAGGCCCGACATCCCCACCACGCCCGAGCCCCACCACGCCTGGATCGGTTCTGAGGGACCCCCCACCACGCCCGAGCCCCACGACGCCTGACATCCCCAGCCTCCTGGAGCCTCTGCGCATCGGTTCTTAGGGATCCCCCACCCTGCGAAATCAGTCCCCCACCCACCACGCCCGACATCCCCAGCCTCCTGGAGCCCCTGTGCATCGGTGCTTAGGGATCCCCCACCCTGCATCATCTGTCCAAGGACCCCCCCCAACACGCTCGACATCCCCAGCCCCAGCCTCCTGGAGCCCCTGTGCATCGATTCTTGGGGACCCCCCGCCCGACAAAATCTGTCCCTGGACCCCCCCACCACGCTCGACATCCCCAGCTTCCTAGAGCCCCTGTGCATCGGCTCGAAAGGACCGCCCACCAAGCAAAATCTGTTCCAGGGACCCCCCCCACCACGCCCGACACCCCGAGCCACGCCCGACATCCCTAGCCTCCTGGAGGTCCTGTGGATCGGTTATTAAGGAACCCCCGCCTGCAAAATCTGCAACGGGACCCCCCCCACACACAACGCCCGAACCACACCACCCCTGACATCCCCAGCCTCCTGGAGCCTCTGTGCGTCGGTTCTCAGGGATCCCACCACCCTGCAAATAAGTCCCGGGCCCCCCCCTCACCACGGCCGAGAACCCAAGCCTCCTGGAGCCCCTGCGCATCGGTTCTTGGGGACCCCCAACCTGCAAAATCTGTCCCTGGACCCCCGCCACCACGCCCGACATCCCCAGCTTCATCGGTTTGAAAGGACTGCCCACCAAGCAAAATCTGTCCCCGCCCCACCACGCCAGACATCCCTAGCTTCCTGGAGCCCTTGTGGATCGGTTATTAGAGACCCCACCCTGCAAAATCTGTCCCGCCGCCCCCCCCCACCACGCCCGACACCCCACCACGCCTGACATCCCCAGCCTCCTGGAGCCCCTGCGCATCTGTTCTTAGGGACCCCCCACCCTGCATCATCTGTCCCGGGACCCCCCACCACGCTCGACATCCCCAGCCTCCTGAAGCCCCTGTGCATCTGTTCTTAGGGACCCCTCACACTGCATCATCTGTCCCAGGACCCCCCCACCACGCTCGATCCCCAGCCTCCTGGAGCCCCTGAGCAGCGCTTCTTGGGGACCCCCACCCTGCATCATCTGCCCCGGGACACCCCACCACCACGCCCGACATCCCCTGCTTCCTGGAGCCCCCGTCCATCTGTTCTGAGGGACCCCCCACCCTGCATCATCTGTCCCAGAACCCCCCCACCACGCTCGACATCCCCAGCCTCCTGGAGCCCCTGTGCATCGGTTCTTGGGGACCCCCCACCCTGCAAATCTGCGCCGTGACCCCCCCCACCACGCGTGACATACCCAGCCACCTGGAGCCCCTGCCCATCTGTTCTTGGGACCCCCCCACCCTGCATCATCTGTCCCAGAACCCCCCCACCACGCTCGACATCTGGAGCCCCTGTGCATCGGTTCTTGGGGACCCCCCACCCTGCAAAAGCAGTCCCGGGCCCCCCCCCCCCACCACGCCCGACATCCCCTGCTTCCTGGAGCCCCTGTGCATCGGTTCTAAAGGACCCACCACCCTGCAAAATCTGTTCCAGGCACCCCCCCACCACTCCCGACATCCCTAACCTCCTGGAGGTCCTGTGGATCGGTTATTAGGGACCCCCCACCGTGCATCATCTGCCCCGGGACACCCCACCACCACGCCCGACACCCCACCACGCCTGACATCCCCAGCCTCCTCGAGCCCCTGCGCACCTGTTCTTAAGGACCCCCCACCCTGCAAAATCTGTCCCGGGACTCCCCCCGCACCAAGCCCGACATCCCCAGCCTCCTGGAGCCCCTGTGCATCGTCTCTGAAGGACCCGGGCCCCCCCCACCACGCCCGACATCCCAAGCCACGCTCGACATCCCTAGCCTTCTGGAGGTCCTGTGGATCGGTTCTGAAGGACCCCCCCCTATCACACCCGAACCCCACCACGTCTGACATCCCCAGCCTCCTCGAGCCTCTGTCCATCGCAGGGACCCCCCCACCACGCCTGACATCCCTAGCCACGCCCGACATCCCTAGCCACATCAGGGACCCCCCCCCGTAAAATCTGCCCCAGGACCCCCCACCACCACTTCCGAACTCCACCACGCTCGACATCCCCAGCCTCCTGGAGCCTCTGCGTATCGGTCCTACCCTGCAAAATCTCTCTCGGGACCCCCCCACCACGCCCGACATCCCCAGCTTCCTGGAGCCCCTGTGCATCGGTTCTAAAGGACAGCCCACCAAGCAAAATCTGTTCCAGCGACCCCCCCACACCACGCCCGACATCCCCAGCCACGCCCGACATCCCTAGCCTCCTGGAGGTCCTGTGGATCGGTTCTGAAGGACCCCCCACCCTGCAAAATCAGCAACGGGACCCCCCCCACCACGCCCGAACCCCACCACGTCTGAAATCCCCAGCCTCCTGGAGCCCCTGTGCATCGGTTCTTGGGGACCTCCCACCCTGCATCATCTGGCCCGGGCCCCCCCCCCCCCCACCACGCTCGACATCCCCAGCCTCCTGGAGCCCCTGTGCATCGGTTCTTGGGGACCCCCCAGCCTCCTGGAGCCCCTGGGCATCCGTTCTCAGGAACCCCCACCCTGCATCATCTGTCCCGGCTGTGCATACGTTCTTGGGGACCCCCACCCTGAAAAATCTGTCCCGGGACCCCCCCACACCACGCCCGACATCCCCAGCTTCCTGGGGGCCCTGTGTATCGATTCCGAAGGACCCTACACCCTGCAAAATCAGTCCCGGGGACCTCTCCACCACGCCCGATATCCCTAGCCTTCTGGAACCCCTGTGGATCGGTTATTAGGGACCCCCACCCTGCAAAATCTGTCAGCCCCCCCCCCCACCACGCCCGACACCCCACCACGCCTGACATCCCCAGCCTCCTCGAGCCTCTGTCCATCGGTTCTTACGGATCCCCCTCCCGGGACCCCACCACCACGCCCGACATCCCCAGCCTCCTGGAGCCCCTGCGTATCGGTTATTAGGGACACCCCACTCTGCATCATCTCTCCGGGGACCCTCCCCCACCACGCTCGACACCCCCAGCCTCCTCGAGCCCCATATGCATCGGATCTTGGGGACCCCCCACCCTGCAAAATCTGCCCCGGAGTCCCCCCCCACCACGCCCGACATCCCCTGCTTCCAGGAGCCCCTATGCATCAGTTCTAGAACGACCCACCACCCTGCAAAATCTGCTCCAGGGACCCCCCCACCACGCCCGACATCCCCAGCCTCCTGGAGCCCCCTGTGGATCGGTTAACAAGGACCCCCCACCCTGCAAAATCTGTCCCGGGACCCCCCCCACCACGCCCGAACCCCACCGCGCCTGACATCCCCAGCCTCCTGGAGCCTCTGCGCATCTGTTCTTAGGGAACCCCCACCCTGCAAAATCTATCCGGGGACCCCCCCACCACCACGCTCGGCATCCCCAGCCTCCTGGAGCCCCTGTGCATCGGTTCTGGAGGACCCATCAGGAAACAACTTTTGCTGGCGGGCTGAAGCTGTTCGCAACTGGTGGACAGCTGCGGGGCATCCCGACGGACGAAAGAAAGAGGACTAGGAGAAGCCAAAAGGCGGAGACAGAAGAGGAGAAAGCCCCGCAAAAGCCGCCTCCAGAATGCCTCAAGACAACAGAAAATCGACCTAAGCAGCCCAACATACCCTCTGGACACAAGAACCCAGTAGCTGGACAACCAGAGAGAACCCCGTCGCCCCAACGAGAAACACAAACGCCTAACCCCAACGAGCGCTGGAAGATCCCGAACCATGAATTCAACTGTACGAGGAACCTTCTTTGGGGTCGGCGGCAGAGGCGGCAGCCTTTAAATCCGGCCGCTCCCGCCCAGCGAGTTGGGCCGTGCGAGACCTCTCTGACAGAGTGTTTGGCACAATCTTTGGCCCCCTTCGCCAGTGCCTGGTCAAAAACTTCCCTGAAATCCCTCCGAGGAGGCCCCACTCTGCCGCCGGACCCCCCTCCCCCTGGGGCCCTTGAAAATCATGAACAGCCCGGGAACG